>CM062295.1:699706098-699970645 GCA_031216915.1 Pictodentalium vernedei
CTTTTCACATTGAAAGGATATTGATCAATTGTTTTAAGAGGAAGTCTTCCTCTGACCTTATTATCATTCTATATGTGGTCAGTGTACTCGCATTAACTCCTGTTCTGTATCGTATGATTTCGATGACAATATGGGAAGCGTATGTCACGGTATGTTGTTGGGGATTTGGACACTCCGGTCCTTTCCCCGCAGGGTCACTCTACTTTATCAATTTCTATTTCAGACGATCAAGATTAGGGTGATGTATCTGTGATGTCTTCCAACAGTGTGCCTCCGTCGTCACAATTAATGAAGGGCTAGCGGAAAAGTGCTCATGTAATACGCCAATTGCCTAAGAGGACCCTAGTAGGTTCGACGGCCTTTGACGTCCGCTAGCTCGCCCGGTGTAGCGTCCATTCACTGAATGGTTCGGCAGCCGGGTTCGTCCGTTGCGGTCTAGAAGGAATTTTGGGGTGATGCGAGCACTATAAAATTAACTTAATGCACACCCAGTGACGGCGGATCGGAGGGAGAACGGAGGAAGCCTTTTAGTCCGGTTCATAGCTCGTTCCGGTCCATCCGGACGGCAAGCGAGAGAGGCCCCTCTCTCGTTCAACAACATCTGGCCCCAGATGTTGTGGTACAAATGTGTCGCTAGCGGAGCATACATCCGTCGCTCGGGACGCTCCGTTGTATAGGCAGTCCGCTGAGACTGCTAAGGCTTCCTCTTCTCGTCAGCGCACACGACCGCACCTTGGCTGCGTGACCGCCGATATATTACCAGCTTCGCCGATCAAGGATTCTTCGGCGACCAGGTCACACCATCCGGCAGCCAGGGATTCGAGACCGATGGACTCCAGACGTTCGCATAGGAAAAGTATGCGGGAGCCATCTGATGCGGAGCTGCCCTCGGCGAAGCAGCGATAGACTGCGCCTCCGCAGGTCTCGACGCCGGACATTCTTGTGCACATAGCACAGCTTATCGCAGCATCCCAGCAGCCGACAGAAACGGTGTCGGATCGAGAATTATCCGACAGCGCTGGGTCGGTAGCCGGGGACTCGAGGCCTGCAGACTCCGGACGTTCGCATAGGAAGTGTGCGGGAGTCAATGTACACGGAGCTTCCAGCGGCAATGCATCGTAAGTCCGCTACTGCACAGGCCTCGGGAACGGACGTGCTTTCCTTAATAGCACAGTTTATCGCAGCATCCCAGCATCAACTGAATCTGTCGCATATATTTTATCCGACGATGCTGGGTCGGGACGCTCCGCGGAAGCGGGTACGGACGTCCGAAAGTTTCATCCGGTCCGACGGGATACCGAAAGGGATTCGGAGGATTTCAAGCTTTCCCTTTCGGAACAACATATCCTGCGATGCCGGATAAGAAACTGATAGCGTCGGTGGACTTAGAAATTTTTGGTTCGGTTCAGGGACATCGTCCCTCAGTTCCGACATAGTCCAATAATGTCACACAAACTTTCGAATTATTGAACGACGCTATATATATTATTATTTTATGCTTGCTATCCAAGCATTTCTGGTTTCTTGTTCGAAGAGTTATGGAGATGTCTTTCAAAAGTGTGCCTCTGTCGTCATAGTTAATGAAGAGTTAGCGGCAATAAGTGCTCATGGAATATGTCTATCGCTTACGGAGTGACATTCGCTAGCTCACCCGGTGTAGCGTACATTCATCGAATGGTTCGGCTGCCGGGTTCATCCGTTGCGGTCTAGGAAGGAGATTTGGGTGATGCGAGCACTTTAATTACTTTAGTACTCACCCAGTGACGGCAGATTGAGGACAGATCAGAGGAAGCCAACAACATAGGGGACCGCATGTTGTGGTTCAGATATTTTACATTCGGAGCATATGTCCGTTGCTCGGGACGCTCCGTTATATTGACAGTCCGAGAGACTGTCTTTAATGCTTCCTCATCCTCACAGCAGGGCACACGACCGCACATTGGCTACGTGACCTCGAGTATCCGATCAGTTTCGGCATTCAGTGATTCCACGGCGAATAGGTCGCGCCATCCGGTAGCCAAGGGACACGAGGCCTATACACTCCGTTCGCTCGCATATTGGAAGTATGCACGGGGTAACGATCTCGGAGCTTCCTGCGGCGATGCATCGTAAGACCGCTTCTCCTCAGGCCTCAGTGACGGACATGCTATCCGAGTTAGCACAGTTGTTTCGCAGCATCCCAGCAATTGACAGTTTCTCGGTCGAATCAGGAATTATCCGACGGCGCTGGGTCGGTGCGGTCCGCGGTTGCATCAGCTACGGACGACCGAACGCTTTATAGGGTCCGACAGGATGGCGAAAGGGATTCGAAAGATTTCGAGTTTTCCCTTTAGTAGTATCGGAAGATGCCTTTCATATCTTCTGGCATTTCTTCCAGTGATTATTTTTCGGACTTCATTGCTGCGATCTTGGATAAGAGACTTATAGCGTCATTGGACTCGGATTTTTCGATCGGTACAGGGACATTGTCCCTGACTTACCGACGCAGTCCAATATTGTCATTACAACATGTGTTTTATTTTTCGACACTATATATTTATATATATACAAGCCTGCTACTAAGCATGATAGTTTAGTTTCTTGTCCGCGTGGCTCATTTCTGCCATTTTATCATTTTTACAAATAGTTTATTTTGGCAGAGCAGGGCATACCGAGAGTTCATATGCGTCTAGACGGTGTGATTAAAGACTGCATATATTCTTTTTCGCCGTTTATGTCTTTTCCAATTTCAATGTTGGGAACGACATTATGTATAGTAGACTTAACTTAGACGCTTTATTATACGTAATCCGCCTTACTGAGGCGTTATCATTACGTCTTCAAGAAAAGATTTACGGGATATTATTCTCAATGTAATTTCTTTTGAGGGCAGTAGTTTGTTCACGTATAACTCCGCCCTTCAGTGGCTGATTGGAGTTGGTTAGACGTGATGCAGCCCTAGCTACATCCACGCGTGGATAGTAAGGTTAAGAACTCTCTCAGAGTCGCTTCGTTCTCGGAGGAGCTTCTCTTCGACGGCAACTTTCCGGCAATCCATGAATTGCTCGATTTATACATTCTCTTGTCTATCTAGTGTTACAAGAGATTCAGACTGGGGCAAACATTCGGTGGTTGACTCAGAGAGTGCCGCCGCAGTTGCCGGACCCGAGTGTGGCTGTTATGACGGTTGCCAGTCAAACAGATTGGGATATATACTTATCCCTACGGATTCGAAGTGCCAGGGTCTTTGGGTTCCGCAGTCTTTTAGCTATCAGTTTAACTTCCGCGGAATAATGTTTTTTAGGCTTGCTTTATGTCATTGCATGAACATTATTCAGAAACGCATGCCCAAATTCCTGTCCTTTAATTCGACAGTAGTGGCGTATCTCCGGAACCAGGGAGGCACTCTTTCGTTTCCGTTATTCAATTTAATGGAAAGAATCCGTCTGTTGGTTATAGTACACCAAGTTCAGTTTTGGTCCGTCATATTCTGGGTCGTCTGATTGTTTTATCGGACTCCCGTTCTCTTACGGGTCGCTTGTTGCTGTCAGAATGGACTCTCAACAAACAAGTATTCAATCAGATTTGCTATCTATGGGAGCGCCCAATGATGTTTTATTTATGACACAGCTTGCTAATCAATTGCAGACGTATGTGTTGGCTTGTCCAGATCTCTGAGCTAATACTGTTAACGCTCTATTGATCTATAGGACGGAATGATAGGATACGCGTATCCTCCGGCGCTGTTGTTTTAGCAGGTATTGCTAAGATAAACAACCACAATACATTTCTGTTGATAGCATCTCTATCTTCACAGAGATCATGAGTAATTTACTCTCTTGTCTACTGTGGATCTTAACGTGAAATCTTCCTCTATGTGAGGATCTTTTTTCACTGGGTAAATCGTGTCATCTTTATCACAACCAGCAAGGTCGCAACCTTCATGTATTCCGTTTTGTGGTCCGTATTGCATTGTAAGCACTGTACTGGACGAGCTTTGGACGCGATTTCTTACTATAGGAGATCCTCTTCTTCGCTATTCTATGCGACTAAAGTGGAGGCTCTTCCGTCGTGGTGTAGGGATCATTATGTTCATATTGTTGATCCCTCCATACTACTCATTGCTATTTTTTAGTATACTTGTTTCACAAGATCTACTGCAGCCTGTTATTATTTAGGTTATAGGTTTATGTTACCTCATACCTATGCACTCTACGATAGTTTACAATTGAGTCTTTTGTCTCTTTATCTAAGTCAGTTAGTAACTTTTTGATAAATAGACTTAGAATCTTTAGATTAAATTCCTTTACGGATTTTAACTTCGGTTCTTATTTAGCTAAGTAATCATTTGAGCCTCTGGAAACAGTAGTTTTCAAATTCTGACCTTTTAGACAGTAATTCTGTTGGTTTCTCTTTTACTGTAGAGTCAGTGAGTTTCATGCACTATCGATGGATGATTTTCACTTTCATAGTTTCGGAATCAATACTTCCGTTACTATTTAGGTTGGATTGTTGCATAAGAGTTAGGCTCCTATTATCCGGAACCTATTATTTTAAGGTCCTTCCGTCTTCGTATGGGCATAGGCCTTTACTCTTTCCGGGTACAGTTTATGTATTTATAAACAGATATCTGTTTATTACAAGGGCGTAAGCTTCTTCTGTCTTTGATGTCTAGTAGAAGGACGTTACGCTCCATTTTATTGTTAATGGATTCTATTAACTAGCGTACTGCTTATGGTATATCATTGACTTAGCAGTTGTGCTTAAGATTTCGGCTCATGAAGTAAGAGTTCTTCTACTTCTTGGGCTTACATTAATAGTGTTGCTATTATAGATTTTTGAAGGCTGCTCATTGCGCTCAGCCATCCACATTCATGAATTTTATCTCAGAAATATCGAGTCCATTTCTGGAGGCCTCTATTGTTAGGTCTATTATCTACTGCTCAGAATGTCATTCACTTAACAGTTGCTACTATAGCTAGGTAGGCTGTCTGTTTCGGCAGTGTCTCCGTTCGGCTGCCCTCTTCCCTCTGGGCTATTTGACCCAGGGCAAGAAAAAGGGGGGGGGGGGGGGGAGGGTGTTCCCTTGGGTCACCTGTTTTTACTATGAAAACAAGGGGATACCTCCTCCGGAGTTAGTAATTCTGAGCTGTTATTGGGATGGTTGTTTAGTGAGAAGTTTAAGTTTATAAAATTCATTCAAGTCTTAGTTTTTAAAGTATAGCTTTTGAATATTGCATATGTCAACGGACATGATTATGCAATTCTCAGACACTTTTAGGAGTATAAGAGTCTCTATTCTCTAGACTTACTTTATTATTGGCTTACTTTAAAAATTATTAGTATAAGGATTATTGGATATTAATAGAGTACATGGATGTATGAAGCTCAATTTTTGGAAGGTGTTGTATCTTTCTAATTTATCATAAATAAGAAAGATACATGTAAGGCCTATTACTTCTTTTCCCTACAGGGGATGACTCTATTTTATTTTATTGAGCGTATTCCATTTTGCTCTATGTCCTTGGCCCTCCAGCCTTTTTACTATTCAGCTATGTCTGGGTCATTGGTACAGTATAAAAATGTTAAAAAATTTATAGTAATTTCTATATTTTTTATACTTACCAATGACCCAGACGGGGATGGCCCTCCCAGGAGTTGGGAACTCTTGCCTCCCCGCTGAGTACATAGCGCTTACCAGGCACTGGTTATTAGAATGATAAATGGCGCCAATTTCGGAACGTCCTTGACACTGCGCATGCGCAGTAGGGGCGAAGTGTGGAGGGCCTTTCAGGACATGTTTTCTTTAGTTTTAGATGCAAATTTTGGGGATTGGGGGGCAAAATTTGTGTTTGGCCCTATATTTTAAGAGTTAGCACCAGCTATGTCTGGGTCATTGGTAAGTATAAAAAATATATAAATTACTATAAATTTTTTAACATTTTCCAGTAAATGATATGGAAAAAGTATGGAAGTTTAATTAACTGTATTCAGAATCACTTTCGCTGTTCACGAAATTCAAATTTCTTACTAAATTTCTCTTTATTTTAGTTTTTATTTCGTTTTGAATTAAATTTTGAAACTTGTAACATTTAGGCCTTTGTAACCCAACATGGAAATAACTGATCTGATACAAGCATTAACAACCATTAATTGATCCGTATATTTCTGTCATCAAAATGGCTGTGCCCACTGATAACGTGTTTATGTTGTTAATGTCAAGAAAAACAATACACAAACTTGAAAGTTTGATCTGCTAAGTTGAGCGATTGTGCAATACCGTCAACAGATTAAAGTGAAAGGAAATGGGGAAATGTTTGTTTTCAGAAACATGGTTGGAAAATCCCAAATACACACACTGGATGAGCGGGAACACAAACTTGAAAAGTCAGAGGCAAAATGTCTCGTTTGTGACAAGTCTTTTGACGTCTCAGATACACAGTAAGTGGCATTAACAAGACATAAGGCCTCCAGAAAACATACTATTTTGGATTGAAAAGGCTAAAAAAACCCAAAACAAAACAAACAAAAAAATGCAGCACAGCCAACAGTTACTGTTGTTGATTGACTTGTTACTAAAGTAAAAGAATTTTAATAGTTTTGTTTCTTTAGTTGTGGTAATTGGTGGTAAAGCTCAAGAGAACTGGTAGTAAGGTTAAACTCCCAACACATTGCATGTACATGTAAGTGTTTTGTAAGATACATTTTAGATTTATCTGGTCACTCAAGTAGTTACAAAAAACTATGATGGCTGCGATGGGTATGGAAAAAATAGAGCAGGGTCTGGAAAAAGTCTGGAATTTTTTTTCTTGGTAGGTGTGGGAACCCTGAGAAGACTGCTGCTCCTCAAGCCTCGGTACCAGACTTGTCACAGATTGCACAGCTGATCGCATCATCCCAGCAAGTGCAAGAGCAGCCTACTGCAGACTCTGGTGGTAAGCTGTCGGGTGATGCTGGGTCGGTCCACTCATCTGCACACACAGATGCGATGGACCGAACGTCACAGCTGAATCAATCGGATGGTGAAAGGGACAAGGAAGAGGATTACCCTTCCCTTTCAGAGCAGCATATGGTAGCGATGAATTTTATTCATCAATACTATCCTGAATTTGTTCCACCTGATCAGCAAGCGGCGAATACTAGAGAGAAACCGCTGACATCTCTGGACACTGATTTTGTGCGGAGGAAAGAGGATGTTCTTTCATTCTTAAAAACAGTCGCGACAGGTGTCTGAGGCCTTCAGCTATGTTAATGACGCCATATTCAACCTCTAGTTTTAAGAGGAAAACAGTATCTTATCAGCATCTTCAATAAATATACCGTTCCTTGGACCACATTCATTTAAAATGGTTGGAGAAGATGTCCAGAGAGCTACTCTGTGTTTAGATGAGCAGGCCGGGGATTTAGATATGTCCCTACCTGCATCAATCAATATACCCTCGGAAGTGATGGAATGTGCTATTTCATCCAATAGAGTGAATGTCCTACGCAGATCACCTCAGCAGAGCTATGGCACAACATCTTAATGGGAAGGAATTTGAGGACGTTTGTTCCTCGCTTCGAGTTCTTTCCAGGGCAGTCATGTATGCCATGTACAACTCCGCCTGGACAGTGGCAAAATTTGGAGTTGGTCAGACGTGATGCTGCCCTTGCACTTTGCGTCATCATCACAAGTAAGCGAGGTAATTCCAGTTCACTATCATAGAATGGAGCTCCTCGCGAGGGTCTAGGAAACCCTCTTACATTTACTCTGTAGGTCGTCAGTATAGTGACTCGGAAAAGGGGTGCAAGTCTTATAAAGAATATAAGTCAGACGCCCCTAGATTGACGGGACAAGGTTTTTTTGCAGAAAGGATGTAGTTTCTCCTACCCCAAGACTCACAAGTTGTACAGGTGATGGTCTAGACTTCAATTGCCTTCCACTTAGCAGAAGGTTATCAACCTAGCAAAAAGTGGATGAAATTACGGAAGATCAGTGGATGAAAATGTATTCTTGGCAGGCCTGCGGCTATCAGTCTGAGCAAGCTCCACTTACAAAAAGTGTGTGTTGGACAAATTTTCTGGAGAATTCTTCCAAGAGAGTCTCTCCTTGTGGAGGTATAGGCTCCTATTGAAGAAAGCAATAGAGGTCGTCAAATTATCCAGGTTTTTTCAAGTCACCTGTTTCTCATCCTGAAGCCAGACGGATAGTGCATAGAGAGGCTGAGACAACTGTCTTGTTTGGAAAAGAGCCATTAGAGGGAATAAGGACGTCTTTTCCCTCCTGGTTTTGTATTCCTTGGCGTCAAGACATTTAATGCCATTGTGAATGCCATAGTAGCCTTATGTTCTGTTACAGCGGTCTTTTCTTTCATAAGTGACTAGTGTTGTAAGTTTCCATTTAGGGAGCTTTCAAAGCCCGCAAGTTACACAGTTATGTCTTCACGTAGATGAAGACTCATAACTGAGTACCTACCATGAGATTACTGTCTCTTTGGGAATAGCAGCTCATCATTCCCTACCTTGTGCCATGATGGTTGTAAGTCTCCATTTAGTGAGCTTTCAAGATCGCTAGTTACACCAAGATATCTGTCTTCACAGAGAGGAAGACTTCTGAGCTAAATTAGCTGGGCTCTAATCACTGTCTTTTGGGAATAAAACCGATAAGGGTAGAGTCCCTTTCGGTTTGCTTTCCTAGGTGTCATAGACTTGAGTCTTATTGTTTACACCATAGTAGCCTAGCTAGAATCATGAGTGATGTTTTTTCAGTAATTATGCAGCGACATAACTGAATTTATTGTCTCATGGGACAACTGTCTCTTTGGGAATTTAGGGCTGTTAAAGCAGCAGCTCTTCATTCCCTACCTTGCATGACGATAGTTGTAAGTCTCCATTCAGTAAGCTTTCAAGGTCGCATCTTACATCGATATATCTGTCTTCACAGAGATGAAGACTTAAAACCTACGGCCAGCATTGTAAGTCTCCCTAGTGAATTTCTAAGGCCGCAGTTATCAGCCTTTTTATTGTCTTCACGTATAGGAAGACCTTTAGCTGCTTCAGCTAGGCTGAGTTTGTTGTCCAATTGGACATGATACCATATGGTTATTCTCCTACCGGTATGGTTTTGTGTTAGTTATGTAAGGCGATAAGCTCTATTGTTGACGCCATATTTACCTAGTGTGATTAATGAGTGTTTCTTCAAACGCCTATACTTAACTCCTTCTCAGGAACATATTTCCTGATTTCAGTCCGAACGTTAAGGAGTTCATCTACATTTTTATGAACAGGTGCCGGAACATTGTTTTTCGTCTCCCTTTTCATTTCTATCCAATCTTACTGTGGATTATAGTTCCATGTTAGAGATTGGATATTGTGTCAATATGGTGTATTTCTGTTCATCACGTCCCTCTCTGTTCTTAGTGGCATTATGGAGTCGGTCAGACGTGAGAGAGCCCTAGCGTTCCTATACTATTTAATAACTAACACAAGTAATGTGGGTGAGGGGGGGTTCGATAGGAATTATTCGTTGCCCCCCCCCCCCCCCCCCCCCCCCCCCCGCCAATGTGTTGAGAGGCGATTACAGGGCAGTACATAGTTTTGTTCCCATAAACCTCGTATGCATTCAAGTATATGCATGCCTTTCATGGCTCCTAGATTGGTGGCTGGGTCATATAACGGCGACCTCATGGTCACATCCTCTATTTAGTTACTTTGTTTCCTGTGGTTCTTCATTTATAAGTCATATACGAGCATGTGATTCCTTATCAATAAAGTTGCTAGCCTTCATGTACAGGTGTGGCTGACATGTCGGTTATCTGGGCTACATTCTCCAATGTGGCAGTTAGTCCACCCTGAAAAGTTTCGCTCAAACCAGTCTGGCCTTATGACATGTGAGTTTATTACTCAGTTAACTGCATATTGACGTTGTTTTATTCATTCAGTTTCCTGGTTACACTTGTATCACTCGGTCATACCATGGATACAGGCTGTATTCAGATGAGTACATGCAGGATTTCATTGCTCGCGTGCATAATATGTGTATTTCTTAGGCAGACACATTACTGTACAGGGAGGGGGGGGGGGATTTTTCTCCATCTCCTCCAACTTGATAAGTGTGTAACTATGAGTGAAACTGTTTTTGTCTGTAGATTATTACTGATCCTAGATACAGCTTGTTTATTATTTATATATGGCGTATGTTTGTGGGGGTTAGACTCTCACTCTCGAATATGCCATCCTAATTTAAGGGGCTTAGTCCGGACTAGCCTTAAATCGGGGGGGGGGGGGGGGGGGGGGGGATGGGGGCAGGGCTCATTACACTCATTTAGCATAATCTTTCATGCTAAGATTATGGAATTACTTGGATATGGCTCCTTATTTATATGTCTTCTCTATTATTGTATAGAGAGACATACATGTAATTCCTTTTAAATTTAATTTCCTTTCACCTTTGAATGCAGGCTTAGGAGCTATATTTGGTCTGCTAATTCTTAGTCCTACGCCCTCTGCCTTTTTACGGTTCAGCTAGTCTGGGCCATTGGTTATTAGTATAAAAATAAATATGTGGTAAATTTAAAGTAATTTGTATATTTTTTATACTTACCAATGGCCCAGACGGGGATGGCCCTCCCATGAGTGGGCACTCATACCTCCCTGCTGAGTTATCATTAGTACGCTCATCTACAAAGAATGATGTTGGCGCGAATTTCGGTTTATTCCTGACCACTGTGTATGTGCGGATGGTTAAAGTATGAAGGGCCAGATAGGACTTTTAATTTTCCATATTGTATGCAAATTTTGGGGATTGGGGGGTTCAAAATTTGTGTTTGGCCCTTGATAAGATAGAGTTTGCACCAGCTAGTCTGGGCCATTGGTAAGTATATAAAATATACAAATTACTTCAAATTTATCATTTTCAAGAAATTTTGAGTTTTTATAATAATAAGTTTTTATAATATTATCCCTTTACCTTGATCGCTCAAGTCCTGATTATGGTACGTATGTTCAGGTAACAATCTTTTGATATATCTGTTTACCATGGTATTTTTAGCTCACCAACGAAGTTGTGTGAGCTTATGTCGTGACCCAAGGCGCATTGGCGCCAACACTTGTGTTGAAGTTATTGTAAGAGTCCACTTTGACTTTTTGCCCTGGTACTATGCACCTCATTCTGTTCTGTGGCTTAAAATTACCCACAGACCCTTACCCAGTGATATTTTTTTTGATTTTTAATGTTTTTGCAATGTTAGACTTTTTTGTCCGTGTGAAAATTTCTGACCTGTTTTGGTATGCATGAGTGGAGGCTACCACTGGTATGCTGTAGTTTTTATATTTCATATATGAGATTACTATGTATGGTACACATAATGCCGGCATCCGGGGTGGCCATCCGTCGTTCGTCCATCCTTTGTCTGTCCGTCTGTCTGTCTGTCCGGCATCCATATCCATTTCTTTGGCATTCGAAAACTTGAAAATTATTGCTTGGATTGTCAAATTACTTTATATTTGTGTTCAGGTTACTGATGTAACGAGCTGTATAGTTTTTGGTGTAAATCTGATAATTTGATCCTGATATATTAACTCTTTATCCTTCAAATTGAGAATTCTTCCAATCGCTTTGGCATGAGATTACTCAAAAAATATCAATCCAATTGTCATGTTACTTTATATATATCTTCAGGTTACGGATGTTCCGAGCTGTATAGTTTTTGATGTAAATCTGTTATTTTGATCCTAAGATATTAACCCTTTATCCTTCAAATTGAAAATTCCTCCAATCCCTTTGGCATTCGATAACTTGAAAAATATTACTTTGATTGTCAAGTTACTTTATATTTGTGTTCAGGTTACTGATGTGCCGAGCTGTGTAAATGGCCACTGTCAACTATAAAAAAATAGCAATTACACTTTTTAAGCTAGAACTTACAAATGATAGTTCAGATTTTGATTATTTTTAGATTTTGATTATTTTTAGTGTGGAAAACAACTAGCACAATATAAATTACATATAGTGTACTTGTTTTTTCATGCTTAAATTATACAAATTAGCCACCCATCTTAGTTTGTAAAACTGTCTGTAGACATAAAACCAAAATTCAACCTAGTCACCAGAACTCAGTTATTTCAAGACCAATTGCTATGACACTGAACACAATGGTAGAGGATGTATTATGTATTGGAACTATTAAGAATATACCACACCATTGCATAAATAAATTGGAACTAATCTCACCATTTCCTTCAAGGACATAGCACAAGTCGTGTCAAAAAAACTGTTTACCAAATAACTGAAAAGTATCATTTTTGCCTCAAAAACATACCTTATTGCCTCTCATTGGAACATGCACAATGATATCATTCCAATATGAGGACAGGAACTTTGTTTTGGTGGCAAAAATTATAAAGGAAGCTTATGAGCCCTGACACATAATATTAGTTATGCTTGTGTTTTCCAGGAAGTATGGGAATTTACACTGGTTTGGGAATTCATACACCCTGAGGCAAAGCTGAAGGGTGTATGAGTTCCCAGACCAGTGTAAACTCCCATACACCCCAGAAAACGCAAGGATAACAGATTTATTTCCAAGAATTTTGGTGTACTTAATCAAAATTATATGAAAAAACTGACAGAAAATTTGTACTTTGAAAGTTTCTTAATAAAACCAGACAAATATGGATGTCATTGTAACTGGCTCAATGAGCCAGTTCCAATGACATCCATATCTGTAATATTTTATTTTTTATTGCACATAAATATTAAATTTCCTGTATTTTTATTTTTGTACTAACATAACTGAGCAGAAGGTTTGAATTTATAATTAAAAATGGGTACTTTTTTTGCCATATAGCCTGGTATTGTGTATTCTTGTTTTTACACCATGGTAACTATGGTGAAAAAAAAAACTACTGTGGATTGTAAGTTACACCATACCTCTCAGCTAGTCAAAATGCAGTACTTTGTTTCATTTGGAAATAAGCTGTTTTATTCCGGGAACTGATTTCGGTTATTATTCAGTGAGTTGATTTCATTGTCATGTGTGTTAAGATTTTTCTAGACTAGTTCTCCAGTTAAACGTTAAAAATCTTTTTCTCAGGCCCTTGTGCATCGTCATTTTGGCTGCCACATGCACCCTTTTTATAACCAATGTAAACTTAAAAAAATAAAATTAAAGTGGTTTATGTCTGATATTTTACTTGTGTTAATAAAATTGATAAAGTTGTCTCTTCAGGGCAAGAAGGTTTCCAATGCTTCAGCATTGCAGAGCCTTCTTGCACTCAAGGGTTGAAATACACCTCCACCCATGCTATTCTGTAGATTATGAAGCCTAAAACATGAAACAAACCAAGAACATGAACTTTTGATGGCAAAGAAATAATTACAAAAATAAAAAATAAAATAAAAAACTGCCCGCCCACATGCATTTTTACAAAAAATGGCCTAAGACACAGAAGATCTATTTTGTGGGGCCTAAATGATTATTATTTTGTTGAAAGAGAGGGATGTGAGATTAACTATAAATTCTGTACATCCCTAAATTATCTGTAGATTGCAGTTGTAAAGTATGATGGAACAAGGGTAGACACAGTAAAATCCATAGTTGTAATACCAACACAAAGATTTTCTGGTACTGGTTCATCTGGACGAGCTCCTACACAAGAACGCACAATAGACCCCAAAACAGGAGTTGCAACATTCAAGTTTGGAATTGGTAAAGAGCTTGAATATTTAGAACTTGAGGTAAGTACTTTTGAGTTTATTATAGAATGACAGTTTTGTTGATGATTTTGAGAACTTGGTAAAAGAAAAAGATTTATGCAGCTTTGTAGAATTTTAATTTTGAGTGCTTCATGTAGAAGTCCCTCATTGTCAAACAACTGTAAAAAATCTTGAGATGGAGGGGGCATACGGTAAATACCATTTGGTATCAGTATAGAGCCAGTACTGATTTACCGTTCCGAAGGAATCTCAAAATACCAAAATTTTGGTACTGAGAAATATTTCCGACACTAGTTTAGAAATAAAATGACAAACAACAAAAGATTACACAAACTTCACGACAAGAAAAGACCATTGACTATGTATTTCTAAAGGCAGTCGCCACCAGTCATTTGATGTAACAAAGGAGCTGAGAGAAAATACCTAGGAGGTATTTTCTCTCAGTCTTTTTATTACATCAAATGACCAATGGCGATTGCCCACATTGCTTCCAACATTTTGACAATTCAGTGTTTTGTCTGCTGTAAAACGGTGAACCACAGCTGAGTAGTACAGTGGAACCCTTGTTAATGGAATAGCCACTTTGCCAATGAAAATTATTCAATTAACAGGAGAATTCAATTAACAGAGATTGCGTCACTTTCCTGTATTCTAGAAAGAAACTTATCATTTATTCTATTACATCCTGTTTGACAGAGCTCCATGAGCTCTGTCAAACAAGATATAATAGATTAAATGCCTGTATTGAATGTACAGAGGCAAATATGTCTATAAACAAAGGAAAATTGGGGAGGGTCACAGTAATTTCTTGACAGGTTACAAGATTTTTTATTCAATTAACAGGAGTTTACTATATAACCTATATTCAGTTAACAGGTCAAATTTGTACTGGAGGAATGGTAAATGGCTTTGTGTTGGGAAATTATATTCAATTAACAGGGATATACAATTAAGAGATATTCAATTAAGGGGTTCCACTGTATACCAAAAATACCATTCGATATAGGTATTGGTGTGAGTACATGTACAGTACGCGGAGAGTGGATTGTAACTAAATCACCCGAAGAGTGGAGTTATCACCCAGGCTATAACTTTCAAATTTTGTACATATCGACTAAAAACACAAGCAATGTTTCAGCCAATGGACCTCCGGGTTTAACCCGGAGGTCCATTGGCAGAAACTTTGCTGGTGCTGGTTATGCTTTGCAACAAAATTGCAATTATTCCTGGGGTGGAATCTCCTCTCTGTGGGTGATTTAGTGATAATACACTCTCCACGTACTGTATGTTGTTGACACCAAATACCACAACTATACCAAGGTAAATCATTCTAAAAATACTGATACCAAAACCGAACTTGAAATTTCAAAATCACTCCACTCTAAAAAAAACTCTAAAAATGCCACACATTGGATACTGTTATGACGAGGAGCCAGTCTAATCCTTTATTAGTCCTTCACTTATGTTTAGATTGCAGGCCCGTCGGAACCGGGGGGGCTGGGGGGGCTGCAGCCCCCCCCCAATAATTTGCTCATATTTCGTTGTTAGTTTATCCATGATGGGAGCAACCGATGTAATCTGAATAAAACTGGACATTACATTATTGAACTCAGATTAGAACAGTGGCGTAGGAACCGGTTGGGGGGAGGGGGGGAGGGGTAAGGGAGATATTTCCCCCACCCCCACAAATTTGTCAAAAGTAGGCTTTACTGGGCTAGTTTGGTGGTTTCTCCACACGGGATGCCCACTGGTTACCATATTCCGACATTACTGTTAATGATTACTGGATTGAGTGGGTTCCATGTGGGCTTTCTTCCACCAATAAAACTGACAGTTGTGTTTTCGCCTAATTGTGGAAAGCGATGTTAAACCTCAACCAACTACAGGGTAATTCATTGCATGTTCACTATTCCTGTCATTCTGCTCGGAAATCACGCTTAATTGATCAGACAGCTGACGTATTTCCTTATTGACGATGCATTTGCTCAGAATCACTCAGAATGCATATTTGTACATCTTAAATTAAAAAAATTTCCAGGGGGAGGCCCCCGGACACCCACCAACGAGACGGGGAGGTACCCCCTCTCGTGCTCACCCCCACTCGCCTTTTCGCGTCATAGGAATATACGATTTATTTGCTCAGAATCAACCAGAATGCATGTTATTACATCTTAAATTCGAAAATTTTCCCGGACCCCCCACCAACGAGACGGAGGATATCCCCTCTCGTGTTCACCCCCACTCGCCGCTCGGATAACGCGTCGCGTCATGGGAATATAGGTCCTACCCTTCCCCTCCCCAATAAAATTTGCTTACTACGCCCCTGGATTAGAATTATGAACGTATCACTGAATGTATAACATGCACCTGCATATGTTGGTGTGCAAATGTTTTGAGCAATTCCTTTGGCAGCTCAGAAAATCACGACAACCGTTGGCGTAATGATAAAACTAATGAATCCACCATAAGGCCTGACTGTTTTTTAGCATGACGGAATACGGCCACGGCCTGCAGGTGAGCCCAGTGTGAGAACCGTCCCCAAATGTTATGGGGTTCTATTGGGATTTTTGAAACATTTTGTTAAAAAAACAACTTTTGCTGTTTAAAAAAATCAAGAGGTTTTTGCTTCAAAAGCTACCAGAATGCTTCCTTTGATTGCCCTCGGCATCTGGATACCCCATACCCATTCAGTATCAGCCAGTTCACCCAAATTAGCAATATCAGCCCCCCCAATATAAATTTCGTTCCGACGGGCCTGGATTGACTTGTCTGGAATATTTCTTTTTGTCAGAAAATTACCCTATGGTTTGCTTTTCTGCCCAACTAAAATTATCTGGTATTTAGGGGGCGCGGTGGCTTAGTTGGTAGAGGCGCAGGCTGCAAGCCGAGAAGTCCTCGGTTTGAATTCCACCTGCGGCAACCACGTTGTGTCCTTGGGCAAGACACTTCACCCCGATTGCCTACATGGGGGCACGATGACGCTGTGTACTGAGGCGTACTGCACGTCGATGGTGCGCATGTCTTCAACCAATCTAACCCTGCCTGTGCTGCAGTGCAGAGTTCAGAGTTACGATTTTGGGGAGCTGACAGCTGCTCGTCGTTGCTCGGTGGTTCTCTCTGGGTACTCCGGCTTCCTCCACCCGTAAAACTGTCACGGTCACGATTAGCCATTGTGCATAAGTATGTGACCTTAAACACCAATAAATAAATAATAAATATCTGGTATTTACTGGCAGTTATTTAATTTTAAAACTTCATAGCAAACATTTCGTGTTTCTGTCAAAATTCTGTCATGATTGTTTTGGAAAAATAATGATGTAAGAGACTCTTTCTGTGGAAACCTTGAAGTTGGAGTATTGTTTGTTTACTTCAGTACAGTAAAACCTGTCTTGAGAGACCACTGTCTTGGGAGACCACCTGTCTTGAGAGACCACATCTGCCAGGCACCAATTGGTTTTACTCTATAATGGACCTGCTATGGGAGACCACCTGTCTTGAGGGACCACCTGTCTTGAGAGACCACTGTGACCTGGTACCAACTTGTATTTTTATGCCATAATGGACCTGTCTTGAGAGACCGCCCCTTTGAAGATTGAAATCATGACAAAAACTTTTTACCTGTTCTGGAATTGGAAAATTCATTGTGGTTATACTAACATAATTAAAAGTATTAAAAGCTCTTAATTGGGTTTCAATTGCTAACTCATTAAAGATTGAGATGTTTTTATAAGACCCCTGGGAAAAGATTAGGATTATTGCTGAATAAACAATTTCATACATACCTGAAATGTGACAGAGAGGAATAAAAATAAATTTGCGTTGAAAATCTTTTTGTAACAAATTGAAATGGACTGTTATAAAAATTATAAAAATAAATTAGTGTTGAAAATCTTCAATGAAGATTTTCAACACTAATTTATTTTTATAATTTTTATAACAGTCCATTTCAATTTGTTACAAAAACTTCATAAAAAAGAACAACTACAAAGTAATTACACAAATCCATTCTTCTCCATTTCTGAATTTTGTGGTTGGTTATTCACTGACTTGAGAAAACCTGAAACCTGTTATGAGAGACCGCCTGTCTTGAGAGACCACTTTTGTGTGGCCCAAAGGGCGGCCTCTCAAGACCAGTTCTACTGTATGAAAGTTCTGTTTTATTGATATGATAGGATCTATCAACCAACACCATAGTTGTGAGTACTCTCAAATGGGTGACAGGAATATGTGTTCAGCTAAACGTATGAGCCTGCAAATATCAAATTTCAGGCTGAATCAAATCCTAACTAAAATCAGGCAGATAACTGAAATATGCTGTACATATTAAAATTTGCATCATTGTGAAAAATGTGCATATCATAGACATCTTTGTTTTCCCAAGACATCAAACTGAATTCATTAAAAAGCAATCTGGGATACTGAGGCATAAAATTGAACACTATCGAAAAAAGAGTTTATGGTTCGCTGAGGATCATCCATTCAGGAACAGCCCCCCCTCCATGATGGCAGAAACTAGGACACTTCAATGTTTATTACCTATGAATGTTCCAGTAGTCCACTTAAAAAGTAGATGCCCATGAAAGCAATTGTCCTAAGTTATATAGACTGACAGACTAGGCTCCTGCGAATTTCAAATATTCATTTATCATTTGATCCAACTGCTGAGATTTGATTCAAATTCAATGTTTGATGATTGGTTAGTGAAATTTCTGATTTCGAATTACGGAGGAAATTCAAGTAATTGCCAAACCAAAATCATTCTATTCACTCGTGGTTCTTTGTTATTGACTTTATTGTTAACATAAATCAGACGGATATTCCCAGAACGACACAGGTGTGTGAATGGGTTAATCCATATGGCACCTTTACCCGTGTGGAAGGATAAAACGAGAAAACGAGAGGCAGCAGCAGGCCTCAAGTTTTATCCTTCCACAATGACACAAGTGCTATATCAATTTACCCTTTCACACGCATCTGTTATTCTGTGTTTATTACATGCCTTTAAGTCTATAAAAACAATAATTAAAAGGACACTCAGTAATTCGTGTGACAACTATCAACAAAAAGAATGCATTTTATCACCAACCAAATTTGATTTAACCCTTTACCCAACACAGACGATATCGAAATTTATTATTTTAAATATAATTTTTTAAAATTTTTCAAAAAATTTCAACAAAACCATATCATGTGACCGCTCATTGTAACGAGCTCGACGAGCTCGTTCCAACGAGGGATCACATGATATGGTTTTGTTGAAATTTTTTGAAAAATAATATTTTTACAACTGCTGAATTTGCATATTACGCGGGCGGATGCGGGCTATTCGTTGGGTAAAGGGTTAAACAATATTTATTGGAAAATTGAAAAATGGTTGGTTGTTACTTGGAAACAAATATAGTTTATAAAATATACATGAACAATAGAAAGTATTGTACTTTTGTATAGTTAACTGTAATAACAGGATTCGACATCAAGCCTAAGGCTTATGTAAGTCGTCTCCTAAAAGTGTGAAGTTACAACTGAGTAATGTATGGTTTAGAGTGATACAATAGAGGTACAGTAAAACCTGTCTTGAGAGACCACTGTCTTGAGAGACCACCTGTCTTGAAAGACCACATCTACCAGGCACCGATTGGTTTTACTCTATAATGGACCTGCTATGGGAGACCACCTGTCTTGAGAGACCACTGTGACCTGCTACCAACTTGTATTTTTATGACATAATAGACCTGTCTTGAGAGACCGCCCCTTTGAAGACTGAAACCATGACGAAATTTTTTTACCTGTTCTGGAATTGGAAACTCCATTGTGGTTATACTAACATAATTAAAAGTATTAAAAGCTCTTAATTGGGTTTCAATTACTATCTCATTACTGATTGAGATGTTTTTATAAGATCCCTGTGAAAAGATTAGGATTATTGCTGAATAAACAATTTCATACATACCTGAAATGTGACAGGAATAAAAATAAATTTGTGTTGAAAATCTTTTTGTAACAAATTGAAATGGACTGTTATAAAAATTATAAAAATAAATTAGTGTTGAAAATCTTCAATGAAGATTTTCAACACTAATTTATTTTTATAATTTTTATAACAGTCCATTTCAATTTGTTACAAAAACTTCATAAAAAAGAACAACTACAAAGTAATTACAAAAATTGGTTATTCACTGACATGAGAAAACCTGAAACCTGTTATGAGAGACCACCTGTCTTGAGAGACCACTTTTGTGTGGCCCAAAGGGCGGTCTCTCAAGACAGGTTCTACTGTAATTAGAAGGACACTCAGTAAGTTGTGTGACAACTATCAACAAAAAGAATGCATTTTATCACCAACCAAATTTGATTTAAACAATATTTATTGAAAAATTGAAAAATGTTTGGTTGTTACTTGGAACAAATATAGTTTATAAAATATACATGAACAATAGAAAGTATTGTACTTTTGTATAGTTAACTGTAATAACAGGATTCGACATCAAGCCTAAGGCGTATGTAAGTCGTCTCCTAAAAGTGTGAAGTTACAACTGAGTAATGTATGGTTTAGAGTGATACAATAGAGGTACAGTAAAACCTGTCTTGAGAGACCACTGTCTTGAGAGACCACCTGTCTTGAAAGACCACATCTACCAGGCACCGATTGGTTTTACTCTATAATGGACCTGCTATGGGAGACCACCTGTCTTGAGAGACCGCTGTGACCTGCTACCAACTTGTATTTTTATGACATAATAGACCTGTCTTGAGAGACCGCCCCTTTGAAGACTGAAACCATGACAAAATTTTTTTACCTGTTCTGGAATTGGAAACTCCATTGTGGTTATACTAACATAATTAAAAGTATTAAAAGCTCTTAATTGGGTTTCAATTACTATCTCATTACTGATTGAGATGTTTTTATAAGATCCCTGTGAAAAGATTAGGATTATTGCTGAATAAACAATTTCATACATACCTGAAATGTGACAGGAATAAAAATAAATTTGTGTTGAAAATCTTTTTGTAACAAATTGAAATGGACTGTTATAAAAATTATAAAAATAAATTAGTGTTGAAAATCTTCAATGAAGATTTTCAACACTAATTTATTTTTATAATTTTTATAACAGTCCATTTCAATTTGTTACAAAAACTTCATAAAAAAGAACAACTACAAAGTAATTACAAAAATTGGTTATTCACTGACATGAGAAAACCTGAAACCTGTTATGAGAGACCACCTGTCTTGAGAGACCACTTTTGTGTGGCCCAAAGGGCGGTCTCTCAAGATAGGTTCTACTGTAATTAGAAGGACACTCAGTAAGTTGTGTGACAACTATCAACAAAAAGAATGCATTTTATCACCAACCAAATTTGATTTAAACAATATTTATTGAAAAATTGAAAAATGTTTGGTTGTTACTTGGAACAAATATAGTTTATAAAATATACATGAACAATAGAAAGTATTGTACTTTTGTATAGTTAACTGTAATAACAGGATTCGACATCAAGCCTAAGGCATATGTAAGTCGTCTCCTAAAAGTGTGAAGTTACAACTGAGTAATGTATGGTTTAGAGTGATACAATAGAGGTACAGTAAAACCTGTCTTGAGAGACCACTGTCTTGAGAGACCACCTGTCTTGAGAGACCACATCTGCCAGGCACTGATTGGTTTCACTCTATAATGGACCTGCTATGCTAGACCACCTGTCTTGAGAGGCCACTG
Organism: Pictodentalium vernedei; assembly: GCA_031216915.1. Taxonomy (NCBI): domain Eukaryota; kingdom Metazoa; phylum Mollusca; class Scaphopoda; order Dentaliida; family Dentaliidae; genus Pictodentalium; species Pictodentalium vernedei. Next base: position 699,727,489 of record CM062295.1, read on the forward strand.
TGATCTGCGAATGAAATGATTTCGCGTGCCGAAGGCGCGCAGGGATGATATGAGGGACAAGCCCCTTTCGACCCTCGTTAACTGTATAATTTTGGTTTTTGTATGTCTCAGCATGTCAAAGGAGGAAAAGGAAGGAGGGAAGAGGTTTATCCCTTTCTGCCCTTCTTGCGGCTCTTCTTCTTAGGTGGAGGTTGGCTTGGTGATGGTGATGGCGATGAGGCTGGTTGTGGTGTGTAGGTGCCCGCGTTGATTTTTTCTCGGTGGTCTCTTGCGTTGATTTTTTCTCGGAGCTCTCTTGCTTTTGCCCGTTCTGCCCTTGACAGCTCTACTTCTCTTATTATGTCTTCCCTAGTGAGTGGTGGCTGTACCTCCCCCGGGCTTTCCGGTAGTGAAGGAAGGGGGGAGTGAGGGGTGGGAGGCGGGGAAAAAGCAACTACCAGTTCCTCCTCAGTCTCCACTGGACGTTCCTCATCCAACTGTACCGGCTCAGGAGCCGGCAGTTGATTGGGTGTACCAGTGGGACTAGGAGGGGAACTGGCGGCTGCCTCCATAGCCTCCACCCCCTCACTCAACTCTTTCTTCCTATTCCGGAAGGCCTCCAAGCGCCGGGCGTCCCTGCGCTTGGTCGATGTGCTCTTCTTCTTTTTCTTGTTCTGTCTCTTTCCAGGGCCTCCCTGCCCCTTCGGGTGAGGACCACTGGGAGAGGGGATCCTCTCACCAAGGGTACTACCTCTCCCCGAAGAGGTTGGTGATTTGGTATTCTCTACTTCGAACTCCAGTTTCAGGTGGACGCTCAAGCCTATTTCCTGGATAGTCCAGGAGATAGGGCATGAGACGCCCAGGGCTGAAATGGCTTTCACTAGTCTATCAGGAAGTTCCATGTTGTCCAGGTGTGTTGTCCAGGTGTTCACGCTCTGAAGTCAGATGTGTGAATGCGATGGTGTAAACGACAGGATATGACCCTGGCTGTTCAAAGTTTTATTGAACCCCAATAAACAAATAACCAATTTCAAAACTTGTGATGATTTCTTACAAATTGAGGTACAGTAAAACCTGTCTTGAGAGACCACCTGTCTTGAGAGACCACATCTGCCAGGCACCGATTGGTTTTACTCTATGATGGACCTGCTATGGGAGACCACCTGTCTTGAGAGACCACTGTGACCTGCTACCAACTTGTATTTTTATGCCATAATAGACCTGTCTTGAGAGACCGCCCCTTTGAAGACAGAAACCATGACAAAAACTTTTTACCTGTTCTGGAATTGGAAAATCCATTGTGCTCATACTAACATAATTAAAAGCTCTTAATTGGGTTTCAATTGCTAACTCATTAAAGATTGAGACGTTCTTATAAGACTCCTGTGAAAAGATTAGGATTATTGCAGAATAAACAATTTCATACTTACCTGAAATGTGACAGATAGGAATAAAAATAAATTTGTGTTGAAAATCTTTTTGTAACAAATTGAAATGGACTGTTATAAAAATTATAAAAATAAATTAGTGTTGAAAATCTTCAATGAAGATTTTCAACACTAATTTATTTTTATAATTTTTATAACAGTCCATTTCAATTTGTTACAAAAACTTCATAAAAAAGAACAACTACAAAGTAATTACAAAAATCCATTCTTCTCCATTTCTGAATTTTGTGGTTGGTTATTCACTGACTTGAGAAAACCTGAAACCTGTTATGGGAGACCACCTGTCTTGAAAGACCACTTTTGTGTGGCCCAAGGGCGGTCTCTCAAGACAGCTTCTACTGTACATGTATTTTTAAACTGGTTAAAAAGATGGAGAAAAAAGATTGAGATTGAAGTAAATGGGGAAAGTGGGGTCAGTTTTTACAATGTCCTGATGTCAGTGATCTGGCAGGTTGAGATTCGATCGGCAGGGCGGTCAATATGAATTCACATTGCGATTAGTTGGGAAGATCTGTCATTGCTTAGCGGTTAATTCCCTGAGTATGTTACTCTGCTTATCTACTGCATAACATGCCATGAAAAAGGTTTCAGTTAATCAGTATGCAATACTCAAATAGCTAAAGTGAACACAGCCACATCTGGACAGAACGGAACTCCAGCTCAATCTCAAGACTCAAGAGTTAATAGTTGAAACGGTTCGACTTCATGATGAAATGCTCAACCATGTCAAAGGTGTTTTTGTTTTCGTGTTCTGTGAAGTGTTCCGATCCAAACAGGAGAACACTCAATGTTAACTGATTTGGGAGTTGGTTAATTGTTTCTTGGAGAGCTCTGTCATACAATGGACATTCTAATAAGAAGTGCTGTGATGATTCGATTTGACCACAGCTGCAAAGGGGACTATCACATAAGTAGTTATTGAAGAGGTCTTCATTCAAATTACTACAATTTAATTGCATTCTACAGTGGTATATTTGGCTGCTTCTAGAGAAGCAGTGATAATAGAATTTAGGTGGCTTGTTAGCTCACCGAAGGGAGCTTAACTTATCACTTGCCGTCCATCGTCGTCCGTCGTGAACTTTACATTAACGACTACTCTCACAAACTACTGGATCAAATTGAACCAAATTTTTGTGTGCATGTTCCCCATCATATGTCAATTCATACTTGTACAAAGAAACTTGCCGTACCCACAGGAGGCACCACAAGGGACATAACTCTGATAGCACCCATGAATTTCTTTCCAAAATTCAAAAAAATCTTCTTCTTCAGATCCACCAGGCAGAATTCTTTCCTATTTGGTATGCATCATCTCTAGGGGCGTCAAATTCAAGTTTGTTAAAATCAGCTCCCTGGATTCATATTTGGGCTCACTATAGAAGCCCGAATTTGAACTTAGTGCATTTCAGGCAAATTTCTTAAAAAATCTTCTCCAGATCCAGCAGGCAGAATCTTTTGATATTTGGTATGCAACATTGTGGGGTGCTTCTGATTCAAGTTTGTACAAATCGGCCCCCTGGGTTCACACCCTGGGTTCATATTTGGGCTCAGTATAGGAGCCCGAATTCGAACTTAGTGCATTTCAGGCAAATTTCTTTAAAAATCTTCTTTTCAAGATCCAGCAGTCGGAATGTTTTGATATTTGGTATGCATCATCCTTAGGGGGGTGAGATTCAGATTTGTTCAAGCCATGTCCCTAGGTCCATATTTGGGCTCACTATGGGAGCCTGAATGATAACTTAGTTCAAAATGAGGAATTTTCTTTAAAAATCTTCTTCAGATCTAGCAGTCAGAATGTTTTAATATTTGGTATACAACATCCTAGGGGGGTGAGCTTCAAGTTTGTTCAAGCCATGTCCCCAGGTCCATATTTGGGCTCACTGTGGGAGCTTGAATTGTAACTTTCGTTCTAAATGAGGAATTTTCTTAAAAAATCTTCTTGTTTAGATCCAGCAGTCGGAATGTTTTGATATGTGGTGTGTAGCATCCTTAGGGGGGTGAGATTTGTTAAAGCTAAGTCCCTGGGTCCATATTTGGGCTCCCTGTGGGAGCCCGAATTATAACTTAGTTAATATGAGGAATTTTTCTTTAAAAATCTTCTTCTTCAGATTTAGCAGTCGGAATGTTTTGATATTTGGCATGCAGCATCCTTAGGGGGTGAGATTCAAGTTTGTTCAAGCCAAGTCCCTGAGTTCATATTTGGGCTCACTGTGGGAGCCCGAATGATAACTTAGTTCAAAATGAGGAATTTTCTTTAAAAATCTTCTTCAGATTCAGCAGATGAATGCTTTTGATATTTGGTATGCTGCATCCTTAGGGAGGTAAGATTCAAGTTTGTTCAAGCCATGTCCCTAGTTTCATAAAATTTGACTTCTTTCCTTTCCTTTGTAGTGTTGATGAACCATGTCTAACTGAATGTGACCCCAAATACTTCTTTGAACCACTTTGCCTGGTGAGCGATTAAGGCTCCTTGGGGTCTCTTGTTACTTTTATTTATTAGAGTTTTGAAAGCTCGTGGCAATATTGTTTCTCGTGTCACAGATGACAAATCATTCCAAAGTTTTACTGTTGATGGTATTATAATTTTTGCCTCAATGCAGTTCGGAAATGTGGTATAGTTAGGTTTTGGCTATTTCTTAAGTTGTAATTCTGTGTTTGGTATACATGTTGCGGTACCAAGTTAGAAAGATAGTTTGGCAAATGGTTGTGGTACATTTGGTGGGACTGAATAAGTTTGTGTTTCTGGCGTCTCAGGTATAATGCCCCCCATCCCCACCCCCCCCCCCCCCCCCCCCACCCCCCTCAGTTTTGATGTATAATTTAGATTTGCTCGCACTCTTAGTAGCTCCATTAACAAGTCTGGCAGCTTCGACCTGAATTTTTTCTAGCTCATCCGATTCTGTGTTAGTACAATTGTCTCAAACTGACGATGCATATTCTAAGACTGGTCTCATGAAAGAAAAATATATTTGTTCTAGAGTCTTCCTATCAAGTTTAAATTTGAACTTTCGGAGCACATTTAGGTGATTCCATCCGTTTTTGATGATTAAGTTCACATGATTGCTCCAATTACCAAGGCTGTTAATCGTTAGACCGAGATGTTTATGGGACGAAACATTTTCAATAGTTTCACTGGCAAATTCCAATGAAGGGTGCAATGATTGACTATTTCTCCTTGATACTGTCAGTTCTAACGTTTTTGATGCATTAAAATTGACTGGCCATTGTTGAGACCACTTTTCAATTTTTCGGATGAGATTAATCTTGCAGCCTCAGATAGTTCTTCTATGATTATCGATAGCAGGGTATCGTCTGCAAACAGGTGTATATCACATTCAATTCCCTCAACGATGTAGTTAATGTAAATCAAGAACAGTAGTGGACCAAGTATTGAACCTTGAGGGCACCACCGGATATAAATCTCCATTTTGAGTGTTTTGAACCGATTACGACTCTTTGTTCTCATTGATCGAGATAGCATTTAAACCAAGAAAGCAAAGGACCGCTGATGCCTATCTTTTCAAGTTTTTTCAGCACCCTGTTATGCCAGACTTTGCCAAATGCTTTACTGATATCGGCAAAGACAAATCTGATTTCTTTATTTTCATCTAGTGCTCAAGTGATAGAATCGTAGATTGCTGTCAACTGGTATACTGTAGAATCTTTGGGTATGAATCCTGATTGGAATTTCGATAAAAGACTGTTTGATTCTTGGAAGGCAAATATTTTTCTGAAAACACATTTTTCAAATACTTGTCCGATACAGCTCAAGACTGAGATCGGACGGTAGTTTGAGATGGCACTCTCATCCTTAGATTTGAAGATCGGAGAAACATTGGCTTGTTTCCATTCAAATGGAAAATAGGATTCACTGAGGTATTTATTGAAGATGAAAGACAGTGGTTCTTGTACCGAGGAGCTGCAGTGCTTTAATACATAAGGACTTATTTGGTCAGGTCTCATGGCCTTATTTACCTTTAGGGACTTAAGAGCCCCAGAAACGTCATCAGGAAAGAATTGAATGGCATTTATCGTTGGCCTATTTGGATTTAATAGATCATTTGGCAGATGATGTGAGGTATCATTGACACTTGATATTGAACAGAAAAAATTGTTAAAAGCTTCTGCTTTGTTGATATCTGCTGTTAGGATAGTATTCTCTTTTGGCGTCCCGCACCGCATCGATAACTTTATTTCATTTTAAACGATATGCAGACCACGCAAGTGGGGTATTACATTTTGTTGCTGTCGTGTGATGGCGGCGACGTCCGATGAGCAGTCTGATTTTCCCATTCATCCATTTAGACTCCTGGGGTTGGGATATGATACTTTTGTTAGGTATATATTCACATGATAATTCTTTCAAAATCTTTTCAAGTTCACTACATAACTGACTTGTTTGGGTTGTATTACACATTTGGTTCCAGTCAACTTTACTTAGCTCATTACTCATGTTTGTATAGTTACCCTGATCGTACTGCCAAATATGACGGATGAATGAATTTGTCTGGGGATGGGGTACCCGCGTGTTAAGGGTGAGATATACAGGAAAAAATGTTCTTTTACTCCTGAAGTTTTAATCACTGATTGGTTACTTACAAGGAATAGGTCTAGTAGTGAGGATGAGTTTTCCATGAAGTGTGTTGGTGAGGAGATTACTTGACTGAGGTTGCACGACTGAGAAATGCGGTGAATGTGATGTCTATTATAACGCAACTGGTCTTCATTAAAGTCACCTGTAATAATATAGTGGGTATTGACAGCAGCCAAATTTGTGAGGGGAACCAGTCTCGCTATTTCGTCCCCTGAGTTCCAATGTGTTCTATGTGCCTACTGGCACATAGAACACATTGTAACTCAGGAGACGATTTTTTGCTATCGCAAGCGATTCCAATTGTAATTCCAGTGAAATTACACTTCTTTATAAAAAATAGTCCGTCAACGATTTCTGTTCTGCACATATTTTCATTTTCCACATGGTTTAGTGTTGGTGTAGATAGGGATTTCTCAGAACAAGAGTGTAATAAATTGGCAAAGAAACTCTGTCCAAGTTGTGTTTATTAACAGAGCGCATTGTATTCTACTTGAGTTAGGATTGATATAACAGTGGATGTCATTTATTTGCCCCATAAAAATCTCCCTTAACGTTCAAATTCCGAACCCTACTCCAAATAGACAAGAAGTTAAAGAACATAAATTCTATTTCGATCCTAATTTCAGAGTGTTTGAAATTCTGATTTATAGAAAATAAAGTCCACCTATGTGTCACGATGTCTTCTAAAACTGGGAGACTGCAGCAGGTTTTAATACCGGTCAAACTAGAAGCAGAAAAAGGAGTTGATTTACACTGTAAAAATTCTGTTAGAACGTCTATGCAACAGACTTGAAATTGTTGCAAATTTGCTTAAAAAATTTGTTGGCAAGTATTTGATTTGAAATTCGATTTGAGTCAAAACATCATATTTGCAGGGGTCTAAGGTTAGCCTCTTGTTTCATCACTTTGTTGTCTTAAACCTGCCTATATGCAAAGTGCTATCTGTTTTCCAAGATTTTATCTTTGATTTTTACTGAAATTTTATAAGCAACCAACCTCCCTTCAGATCAGTCAGATGTTAACCCTTTACCCAATGCAGACGGTATCAAAATTTAGTATTTTAAATAGCATTTTTAAATTTTTTTTAAAAAATTTCAACAAAACCATATGATGTGACCCCTCATTGGAACGAGCTCGACGAGCTCGTTCCAACGAGGGGTCACATGATATGGTTTTGTTGAAGTGTTTTTGAAAAATACTATTGTTTCAACTGCTGAATTTGCATATTACGCGGGCAGATGCGACCGATTCATTGGGGAAAGGGTTAAATGACCAAATGATGGCAGGTGGGCATTGAAATGGGAGAAAAAAAATATCTAAAATGGATTTGGGGTTTGGAATCAGGAAATCTCACCCTCAGGTAAGAGATTTGCACAAGATGCTTGGTGTCTGACTCAAATATTTTTCCCCTTGCGTGAGATTTCCGTACACACACAATTTTATAGGATAATAATAATCTAATAGCATTTTACAAGCTGTGAGTGAAAGTTTGAATTTCCTTGTACTCAAAAAGAAAATTTTTTTATTAATGTAAATTTTATACAGTGGAGCCCACTTAATTGGATAACTCTTAATTGTATATCCCTGTTAATTGAATATAATTTTCAAACACAAAACCATTTACCATACCTTCAGTACAAATTTGATTTGTTAATTGCATATGGGTTGTAGAGTAAACTCCTGTTAATTGTATATAAATTTTTGTAATATGTTGAAAAAATTACTGTTACACACACCAAATTCCCCTTATTTATCAACCTTTTTGGCCTCACTACATCCAATACAGGCATTTATTCTATTATATCTTGTTTGACAGAGCTCTGTGAGCTCTGTCAAACAAGATATAACAGAATAAATGCTCAGTCTACCTCCGGAACACAGGAAACTGACCAAATCCCTGTTAATTGTATACTCCTGTTAATTGAATAATTTTCACTGGCAAAATGGATATTCAATTAAGAGGATTCTACTGTACTATGATTGCCTTCAACTGGTTTAGCACAAGAACCCACTACCATAGCACAATTGGAAAATGCTGAAAGCCACTTAACGGCTTTATACTTTGTACATGCATTAGCCTGTTTGCTCTGCAGTAGAACAATGTTTATATGAAATTGTTTTGTTACAATAAATTGTAACAAATGAAGTATTTAAGAACAAAAATGTGCTAAACTGAGGCTCAGTTTTTTTGGAAAAGGATGTTATATAAAAAAAATACTTAAGTTACAAACTATTGTTGAAACATAATTTAGCACTCATATAGTGCTTTTCCTCTAGGAACTGCTGAATGAGGAATAGTGCTTGTTGACTGTTGAAGACAAGTTCTGTTTACTCATATAACAGTACCCACTCACAAATGCTTTGGATGCAAAAGTCTGAATGACTGGCTAAACTTGATTTCATAACTACGTTGCGGTCATGATACAGCCCCAGATAGGTAATGATGCCAGCCTTGACTGGTATGAACCAATGTAGAGCTGTTCCCCTTGATGTGTTGCTAGACACAAACAATTTGTTTACATCAGAATTCTTCACCGTTATTTGTCTAACACAATCTGGAGAATTAACATTACCAGGCATAATGGAGTAGTTTGAAGCTGAGTATTCATATGGTAAGGACTTAATTATGACAATAAGTAAGGATTAGGTGGATGAAGAGAAGAAAGAAGAGATTTGTGCAGAAAATTCAATGCAAATAAGATACAGAGCTGTAAGCAGAGATTCATTGGAGTGGGAGAAAAGATAGTTTGGCTATCCGGACATTGTGACTTCCCCAAGACACCTGGATAGCTGAACAAGGAGAAGAAAACTTGGGACTTTGTGAAGGAGAAACCATAACATTGTCAGAAAACTGTAACTGATCTGAGAACATTTTATAATTATTTGTTCTGATTTAATAAATAAAGAGGTTATTACTTGGTTAGTTTCTTAACTGGTAGAGTGCTAAATTATTTTTGGTCCTTAAAATTTCTTTGTGCATCTTTGCCTTGTTACAATTTATGGGAGAGTGCCAGTAGGCACTCTCCCATAAATTGTAACAAGGCAAATCCTAACAGATAAAATAATATCACTTCAAAGATAATATGAAGCACATCTACAGAACATGAAGCCTTTAAATTGTGGTACCGGCACTTCAGAATAAAGCCCAAATATGGGCTTCCAGCACTCTACCAGTTAACCAGCGGAGCCATCATTCCTTGTTAATTTCACATCAGCGTTCAAGCTTCAGTCTCAGGCTGAAAATAAAGTTAATTCAAGCTGAAATCTCAGGTGATATGAAACTCAGTAAGTAATAATCTCTAAATATCCATCAAGTCAATGGATATTGAAAACTAATTTTTAGTGTCCAACCGATTTCCCAAAAATGGTCGCTGACCGATTACCGGTTATTTGAGCCCACAATTGGCCGATTCTGATGCCGATTTCGATTGTAATACCGTGCACTACAAGACAAGTTGAGGCTCGAAAGAACTACACTAAACAGAACATTTTTCAAAGTGTTAAACTTCATTGACTGGGGTCCCAGTAAAATTACCAGTCGCGCACACTTGGGCGGTAAACGTGGCTCTCTCAGAGCCACGTTTACCGCCCAAGTCCTCTTGACAGGTAATTTTACTGCGACCTGAGTCAATGGAGTGCATCCTTCACTTTTCTGGTATGAACTGGCGATTGCTGCAAGTGTGCTCAGTTGTAAGCTTTACATTCATTTAACACGTATATCCCATAAAGGGGCTTCTAGAGAGATTAGGAATACACATTGTTGTTGTTTCTCAACTTTATTGAATGGTATCATCGACATCATATTACATTAACAATTGAACAATTGCAGAAGATAATAAAATGCGATTCAGAAAAATCACAAATTGCTTGGCAACAATCGGTTGGAGTGATGTTCCAGGAGCCGTTGCCGTTGTCACCCGATTGCCCACAATCGGACGATTGTGGTGGCCGGTTCCGATTATCGGTTGAACACTACTAATTTTTAACATTTTTGTGTTACTCAAAAAAGAATTTACAAAAAATGTTTTTTTTATCAAGAATTCTCTGTTAGTTAGTTTCATTAACCCTTTATCCAATGCAGATGATATCAAAATTTGTTATTTTAAATATCAATTTTTTAAATCTTTCAAAAAATTTCAACAAACCCATATCTTATGACCCTTCATTGGAACGAGCTCGTTCCAAAGAGGGGTCACATGATATGGTTTTGTTGAAATTTTTTGAAAAATAGTATTTTTTCAGCTGCTAAATTTGCATACAGTTAAAACTAGAAGTCCTGTCACGAATAGTGCGCTTATCTAGGCTTAATTGCGCGTTGGGATTGCGCGCAATTGCCATATCGAATGGCATCCAAAGCACGGCAGTTTCTCTTGGTTACTCAAAGCAAACACATGCAATGTTTCTGCCGATGGACCTCCGGGTTACCCGGAGGTCCATTGGCTGAAACGTTGCTTATGCACAGGCCATATGTACAGAATTTGATAGCTTTACTTGGGCCATAACGCGCATATTAACGCGCATATCAACGTGTTATTTGTGCGCATTTCATGACAGGACTTCTAGTTTTAACTGTATTACAGATGAGATGTGGGCGATTCATTGGGTAAAGGGTTAATGTTGCTAACGTCTCACATTACTCAGGAAAAGTATACGATATTTCCAACCACTTTTTTTTCTTTTAGGCATACTTGTCTGACAACTCAGGAGATAGAATATATATGAAAACTACCAGATATAAGTCACCGGGTAATAGTTACATTAATGTTGTGACATCCACAAAATTCCCAAAGGTGAGTTTAAATTCCTTTCAAATGAATTTCATATGTTCATTCTTTGATTTCATCTAATTGTTGATCCACACATAATTTAGAAATATGATGCTTTTTCCAATCCTTCTGAAGCTTGTGAATAGGCCACACAAAGTAGATGTTCTGTTTCTCAGGCCAAGTTTTGTAAAATTGCATGTGGGCGGGCGGTTTTTTATTTTATATTTTATTTTTGTAATTATTTTTTTGCCATCAGAAGTTCATATTCTTGGTTTATTTTATGTTTTAGGCCTCATAATCTACAGAATAGCCGGGGTGGTGGTGTATTTCGTCCCATGGGTGCAACAAGGCTTTGCAATGCTAAAGCATTGCAAAGCCTTGTAGCACTCAAGGGACAAATTTATCAATTTTATTAACTTGTGTAAAATATCAGACATAAACCATTAAATTTTTATTTTTTCAAGTTTGCATTGGTCATAAAAAGAGAGTTTGCGGCAACCAAAAGGACCATGCGGGAGGGCCTGGGAAACAGATTTTTAATTTTATTAAGCCTGAATAAGCTACTTTCTTAAAATGTAGTACTTGCTGCCACATAACTAAAATATTTCACTTTGTATCTCCAAAACAAGCTTGTTCCAGTGAGGGTTCATCAGTTAATGTTTTGTAAGGAAAACTTTAAAAAAAAATGACCCACTTTGAATGACAAAAAACTTCCAGTGATTTTTAAAAAATTCTGCAATTTATTGCCCTTTGTTGAATTTTGCTTTTGAAATATTTTTAAGCAATAAGGCCTTAAAAAATAAAAATCTGTTTCTCAGGCCCTCCCGCATGGTCCTTTTGGCTGCTGCATGCTCTCTTTTTATAACCAATCCAAACCTAAAAAAATCAAAATCAAATGGTTTATGTCTGATATTTTACCCAAGTTAATAAAATTGTCCCTTGAGTGCAAGAAGGCTTTGCAATGCTTTAGCATTGCAAAGCCTTCTTGCACTGAAGGGATGTAATACAGCACTACCCATGCTATTCTGTAGGTTATGAGGCCTAAAACATAAAATAAACCAAGAACATGAACTTTTTAATGGTAAAGAAATAATTACAAAAATAAAAAATAAAATAAAAAAATGCCCGCCCGCATGCAATTTTACAAAAAATGGCCTGAGAAACAGAAGATCTACTTTGTGAGGCCTAATCTGATCAGTGAACATCAGATTTAAATAATTTCTTTTATTGTATACTTTATAAATAATCACATTTCAATTGGCTGGATCTTATATACGTGACTGGGGGCACGGTGATGCTGTGTACTAAGGCGTACTGCTCGTCGATGGTGCACTTATCTTCAACCAATGCTAACCCTGCTTGTGTGGAGTTGGTATGTTGGGGAGCTGACAGTTGCTCGCCTTTGCTCGGTGATTCTCTCCGGGTACTCCGGCTTCCTCCACCCATAAAACTGTCACGGTCATGGTTAGCCATTGTGCAGAAATATGTGACCTTAAACACCAATAAATAAATAATAAATAAATATACGTGACTGGTACTCAAAAATCCATAAGCACCGGTTTTCCAGTTGACTTTTTATAGTACAGCTTTTCCGAATCCCCCTAGTTCTATTTCAATTGACGTAATCTCTATAACATTGTTTATATTTTTATACTGTACCAATGACCCAGACATAGCTGGTGCTAACTCTTAAAATATAGGGCCAAACACAAATTTTGCCCCCCAATCCCCAAAATTTGCATCTAAAACTAAAGAAAACATGTCCTGAGAGGCCCTCCACACCTCGCCCCCACTGCGCATGCGCAGTGTCAAGGACGCTCCGAAATTGGCGCCATTTATCATTCTAAGTTTGGCCCTTCATCAGTTAACATCTGACTGATCTTTGTGCTTTTAAATCTCAGTTTAAATGATGCCAGACACATAAATATTAGTGAAATGGTGATTCTAAGGAGGATAGAAAAGGAGGAGAGGAAAAGAATGTGTGACAGAATATTATCAGGGCTGTAACTTAAAATTTTTTAATGAAATTATGTTAAGTTACCTATTTTCAAGGCAGCAGCCATTTTGTTGTCATTCTGATTATTTAGTTACACTGTTTTTACAAGTGTTTTTCCTCTCTCCCTGTCCTTTAAGTTCCCCCTTGCTATTCTCCCATGCTTTTGGCATAATTTCTGTAATTATTATTACTAAAATTTCTTGGGAGTTTAGCTGAATAACAGAATGAATTCTGTTCTTTCCCCATGTTTACGTCTTCACCTACGGGTGGTTAGGCGTTGTGTTCTGCATCTACCATCTGATGTTCTGCAGTTTCTTCCCTGGAAGTCTCTGTTTTGCATCAGATGGTGTATTTTTGGTAACTGATTTTGGGCCTGGGTGCCTGGAGTCTTATTTTAGTGTTTTTACACTCATTGTTTACATTTACAACAGCCCTCTGTGTGAGGGGGGGATTTCTAAATAATAATATCTTTATGTTATTTCAATCATAACTAGATACATTATTATTGTTCGTAAGTGTTGAATAAATTGTTTAAAATATTTTTAAAATTTTTGTCCACACTTAGGCTTGGGATCCATTGGGGCTCAACGTTACTTTTCAGAAACTTGGGCTGTTCTGAAAAAATATTTTTTCAAAATATTTTGATTTCAATTATTTTTTCTATATTAATGGATCATATTATTATTATGTATTTTGATTGCCAGGGGTTAGTGCGAGTACCAGGACTTGTTTTCTTTTCACATTGAAAGGATATTGATCAATTGTTTTAAGAGGAAGTCTTCCTCTGACCTTATTATCATTCTATATGTGGTCAGTGTACTCGCATTAACTACGGTTCTGTATCGTATGATTTCGATGACAATATGGGAAGCGTATGTCACGGTATGTTGTTGGGGATTTGGACACTCCGGTCCTTTCCCCGCAGGGTCACTCTACTTTATCAATTTCTATTTCAGACGATCAAGATTAGGGTGATGTATCTGTGATGTCTTCCAACAGTGTGCCTCCGTCGTCACAATTAATGAAGGGCTAGCGGAAAAGTGCTCATGTAATACGCCAATTGCCTAAGAGGACCCTAGTAGGTTCGACGGCCTTTGACGTCCGCTAGCTCGCCCGGTGTAGCGTCCATTCACCGAATGGTTCGGCAGCCGGGTTCGTCCGTTGCGGTCTAGAAGGAATTTTGGGGTGATGCGAGCACTATAAAATTAACTTAATGCACACCCAGTGACGGTGGATCGGAGGGAGAACGGAGGAAGCCTTTTAGTCCGGTTCATAGCTCGTTCCGGTCCATCCGGACGGCAAGCGAGAGAGGCCCCTCTCTCGTTCAACAACATCTGGCCCCAGATGTTGTGGTACAAATGTGTCGTTAGCGGAGCATACGTCCGTCGCTCGGGACGCTCCGTTGTATAGGCAGTCCGCTGAGACTGCTAAGGCTTCCTCTTCTCGTCAGCGCACACGACCGCACCTTGGCTGCGTGACCGCCGATATATTACCAGCTTCGCCGATCAAGGATTCTTCGGCGACCAGGTCACACCATCCGGCAGCCAGGGATTCGAGACCGATGGACTCCGGACGTTCGCATAGGAAAAGTATGCGGGAGCCATCTGATGCGGAGCTGCCCTCGGCGAAGCAGCGATAGACTGCGCCTCCGCAGGTCTCGACGCCGGACATTCTTGTGCACATAGCACAGCGTATCGCAGCATCCCAGCAGCCGACAGAAACGGTGTCGGATCGAGAATTATCCGACAGCGCTGGGTCGGTAGCCGGGGACTCGAGGCCTGCAGACTCCGGACGTTCGCATAGGAAGTATGCGGGAGTCAACGTACACGGAGCTTCCAGCGGCAATGCATCGTAAGTCCGCTACTGCACAGGCCTCGGGAACGGACGTGCTTTCCTTAATAGCACAGTTTATCGCAGCATCCCAGCATCAACTGAATCTGTCGCATATATTTTATCCGACGATGCTGGGTCGGGACGCTCCGCGGAAGCGGGTACGGACGTCCGAAAGTTTCATCCGGTCCGACGGGATACCGAAAGGGATTCGGTGGATTTCAAGCTTTCCCTTTCGGAACAACATATGCTGCGATGCCGGATAAGAAACTGATAGCGTCGGTGGACTTAGAAATTTTTGGTTCGGTTCAGGGACATCGTCCCTCAGTTCCGACATAGTCCAATAATGTCACACAAACTTTCGAATTATTGAACGACGCTATATATATTATTATTTTATGCTTGCTATCCAAGCATTTCTGGTTTCTTGTTCGAAGAGTTATGGAGATGTCTTTCAAAAGTGTGCCTCTGTCGTCATAGTTAATGAAGAGTTAGCGGCAATAAGTGCTCATGGAATATGTCTATCGCTTACGGAGTGACATTCGCTAGCTCACCCGGTGTAGCGTACATTCATCGAATGGTTCGGCTGCCGGGTTCGTCCGTTGCGGTCTAGGAAGGAGATTTGGGTGATGCGAGCACTTTAATTACTTTAGTACTCACCCAGTGACGGCAGATTGAGGACAGATCGGAGGAAGCCAACAACATAGGGGACCGCATGTTGTGGTTCAGATATTTTACTTTCGGAGCATATGTCCGTTGCTCGGGACGCTCCGTTATATTGACAGTCCGAGAGACTGTCTTTAATGCTTCCTCATCCTCACAGCAGGGCACACGACCGCACATTGGCTACGTGACCTCGAGTATCCGATCAGTTTCGGCATTCAGTGATTCCACAGCGAATAGGTCGCGCCATCCGGTAGCCAAGGGACACGAGGCCTATACACTCCGTTCGCTCGCATATTGGAAGTATGCACGGGGTAACGATCTCGGAGCTTCCTGCGGCAATGCATCGTAAGACCGCTGCTCCTCAGGCCTCAGTGACGGACGTGCTATCCGAGTTAGCACAGTTGTTTCGCAGCATCCCAGCAATTGACGGTTTCTCGGTCGAATCAGGAATTATCCGACGGCGCTGGGTCGGTGCGGTCCGCGGTTGCATCAAGCTACGGACGACCGAACGCTTTATAGGGTCCGACAGGATGGCGAAAGGGATTCGAAAGATTTCGAGTTTTCCCTTTAGTAGTATCGGAAGATGCCTTTCATATCTTCTGGCATTTCTTCCAGTGATTATTTTTCGGACTTCATTGCTGCGATCTTGGATAAGAGACTTATAGCGTCATTGGACTCGGATTTTTCGATCGGTACAGGGACTTTGTCCCTGACTTACCGACGCAGTCCAATATTGTCATTACAACATGTGTTTTATTTTTCGACGCTATATATTTATATATATATACAAGACGGCTACTAAGCATGATAGTTTAGTTTCTTGTCCGCGTGGCTCATTTCTGCCATTTTATCTTTTTTTACATATAGTTTATTTTGGCAGAGCAGGGCATACCGAGAGTTCATATGCGTCTAGACGGTGTGATTAAAGACTGCATATATTCTTTTTCACCGTTTATGTCTTTTCCAATCTCAATGTTGGGAACGACATTATGTATATTAGACTTAACTTAGACGCTTTATTATACGTAATCCACCTTACTGAGGCGTTATCATTACGTCTTCAAGAAAAGATTTACGGGATATTATTCTCAATGTAATTTCTTTTGAGGGCAGTAGTTTGTTCACGTATAACTCCGCCCTTCAGTGGCTGATTGGAGTTGGTTAGACGTGATGCAGCCCTAGCTACATCCACGCGTGGATAGTAGGTTAAGAACTCTCTCAGAGTCGCTTCGTTCTCGGAGGAGCTTCTCTTCGACGGCAACTTTCCGGCAATCCATGAATTGCTTGATTTATACATTCTCTTGTCTATCTAGTGTTACAAGAGATTCAGACTGGGGCAAACATTCGGTGGTTGACTCAGAGAGTGCCGCCGCAGTTGCCGGACCCGAGTGTGGCTGTTATGACGGTTGCCAGTCAAACAGATTGGGATATATACTGATCCCTACGGATTCGAAGTGCCAGGGTCTTTGGGTTCCGCAGTCTTTTAGCTATCAGTTAACTTCCGCGGAATAATGTTTTTTAGGCTTGCTTTATGTCATTGCATGAACATTATTCAGAAACGCATGCCCAAATTCCTGTCCTTTAATTCGACAGTAGTGGCGTATCTCCGGAACCAGGGAGGCACTCTTTCGTTTCCGTTATTCAATTTAATGGAAAGAATCCGTCTGTTGGTTATAGTACACCAAGTTCAGTTTTGGTCCGTCATATTCTGGGTCGTCTGATTGTTTTATCGCACTCCCGTTCTCTTATGGGTCGCTTGTTGCTGTCAGAATGGACTCTCAACAAACAAGTATTCAATCAGATTTGCTATCTATGGGAGCGCCCAATGATGTTTTATTTATGACACAGCTGGCTAATCAATTGCAGACGTATGTGTTGGCTTGTCCAGATCTCTGAGCTAATACTGTTAACGCTCTATTGATCTATAGGACAGAATGATAGGATACGCGTATCCTCCGGCGCTGTTGTTTTTAGCAGGTATTGCTAAGATAAACAACCACAATACATTTCTGTTGATAGCATCTCTATCTTCACAGAGATCATGAGTAATTTACTCTCTTGTCTACTGTGGATCTTAACGTGAAATCTTCCTCTATGTGAGGATCTTTTTTCACTGGTAAATCGTGTCATCTTTATCACAACCAGCAAGGTCGCAACCTTCATGTATTCCGTTGTGTGGTCCGTATTGCATTGTACGCACTATACTGGACGAGCTTTGGACGCGATTTCTTACTATAGGAGATCCTCTTCTTCGCTATTCTATGCGACTAAAGTGGAAGCTCTTCCGTCGTGGTGTAGGGATCATTATGTTCATATGGTTGATCCCTCCATACTACTCATTGCTATTTTTTAGTATACTTGTTTCACAAGATCTACTGCAGCCTGTTGTTATTTAGGTTATAGGTTTATGTTACCTCATACCTATGCACTCTACGATAGTTTACAATTGAGTCTTTTGTCTCTTTATCTAAGTCAGTTAGTAACTTTTTGATAAATAGACTTAGAATCTTTAGATTAAATTCCTATACGGATTTTAACTTCAGGTTCTTATTTAGCTAAGTAATCATTTGAGCCTCTGGAAACAGTAGTTTTCAAATTCTGACCTTTTAGACAGTAATTCTGTTGGTTTCTCTTTTACTGTAGAGTCAGTGAGTTTCATGCACTATCGATGGATGATTTTCACTTTCATAGTTTCGGAATCAATACTTCCGTTACTATTTAGGTTGGATTGTTGCATAAGAGTTAGGCTCCTATTATCCGGAACCTATTATTTTAAGGTCCTTCCGTCTTCGTATGGGCATAGGCCTTTACTCTTTCCGGGTACAGTTTATGTATTTATAAACAGATATCTGTTTATTACAAGGGCGTAAGCTTCTTCTGTCTTTGATGTCTAGTAGAAGGACGTTACGCTCCTTTTTATTGTTAATGGATTCTATTAACTAGCGTACTGCTTATGGTATATCATTGGCTTAGCAGTTGTGCTTAAGATTTCGGCTCATGAAGTAAGAGTTCTTCTACTTCTTGGGCTTACATTAATAGTGTTCTATTATAGATTTTTGAAGGCTGCTCATTGCGCTCAGCCATCCATTCATGAATTTTATCTCAGAAATATCGAGTCCATTTCTGGAGGCCTCTATTGTTAGGTCTATTATCTACTGCTCAGAATGTCATTCACTTAACAGTTGCTACTATAGCTAGGTAGGCTGTCTGTTTCGGCAGTGTCTCCGTTCGGCTGCCCTCTTCGCTCTGGGCTATTTGACCCAGGGCAAGAAAAAGGGGGGGGGGGGGAGGGTGTTCCCTTGGGTCACCTGTTTTTACTATGAAAACAAGGGGATACCTCCTCCGGAGTTAGTAATTCTGAGCTGTTATTAGGATGGTTGTTTAGTGAGAAGTTTAAGTTTATAAAATTCATTCAAGTCTTAGTTTTTAAAGTATAGCTTTTGAATATTGCATATGTCAACGGACATGATTATGCAATTCTCACACACTTTTAGGAGTATAAGAGTCTCTATTCTCTAGACTTACTTTATTATTGGCTTACTTTAAAAATTATTAGTATAAGGATTATTGGATATTAATAGAGTACATGGATGTATGAAGCTCAATTTTTGGAAGGTGTTGTATCTTTCTAATTTATCATAAATAAGAAAGATACATGTAAGGCCTATTACTTCTTTTCCCTACAGGGGATGACTCTATTTTATTTTTATTGAGCGTATTCCATTTTGCTCTATGTCCTTGGCCCTCCAGCCTTTTTACTATTCAGCTATGTCTGGGTCATTGGTACAGTATAAAAATGTTAAAAAATTTATAGTAATTTATATATTTTTTATACTTACCAATGACCCAGACGGGGATGGCCCTCCCAGGAGTTGGGAACTCTTGCCTCCCCGCTGAGTACATAGCGCTTACCAGGCACTGGTTATTAGAATGATAAATGGCGCCAATTTCGGAGCGTCCTTGACACTGCGCATGCGCAGTGGGGGCGAGGTGTGGAGGGCCTCTCAGGACATGTTTTCTTTAGTTTTAGATGCAAATTTTGGGGATTGGGGGGCAAAATTTGTGTTTGGCCCTATATTTTAAGAGTTAGCACCAGCTATGTCTGGGTCATTGGTAAGTATAAAAAATATATAAATTACTATAAATTTTTTAACTTTTATGTTATTCTGCAGATGATAACTAATTTATTGTTAAATAAAAGTATTTCTGGTTGATATAATAGAACTTTCAATTGACAAAAAGAAGATTGTTTTATTTTTTAGTTTGGTGTATATAATAAAACAGTTATGGACTTTTGTGGTGGTAAATAAGATGTGATATGAACCTAAAAAAACATCTATTGACTTCAGCATTAGCCAAGGTCAATATAATTTTTTTCAGGTTCATATCGCATTTTATTCACCACCACAAAAGTCCATAATTGTATAATGTTCCAATAAGAGTAAAATCCTCATCCTCTGATTGGATGGGAGTTTCTTTTATGTTTACTGCTCCAGTAGCAAATGTTACCGTCTGACATCACCATGCAAAATATTTGAAATGACGTCGCCCGTTTCATATTTGCTAATTGCTTCATCAATGAAGTGACTAGCAAGCCGCTACATTTTTCTGGATTTTTCACACGTGCAGCAGATGGTGTTCCTGGTGAAGTGTTGTTTAAATTGCAAACTGATTTATGATTTGAACTAAAATGGAATGAGTTTATCCGGTTTAATGATTATTTATCCAGTGCCATTGTGGTGTACACAGGAGGTTTATTTACTAAACCTGTGATCATTAAAAGTTGCCCTGAACAAGGTAACTTTTAATGATCACAAGTTTAGTAAATAAGCATCTCGTGTTTCACGATGTGGGTTTTGGACCATATACGTTATTGGAACATATACGTTATTGTGTTGAGTTGACGGAAGCATGGTCTGAGGTTTGCGAATTGGAGCGTATGTTCAACCTCAACGCTTCATGCCTCGGTTGAACAAAAGCTCCAAGCCAATACCTCAGACCATGTTACCGTCAATTCATCGCAATAATTTATAATGTACCACATTATGTTAACCCTTTAACTAGTGCACATGATATCAAAATTTGTTATTATTTTAATTATTTTTTTTTACAAATTTTTCCAACAATTAAAAAACCCCATATCATGTGAACCCTTATTGAAATGAGCTTGATGTGCTCATTCATGTGAGGGGTCACATGATATGGTTTTGTTAAATTTCTTTTAAAAATAATTTTTTCAGCTGCTCACTTTGTAAGTTACATGAGCAGACACATCCTATTCATTGGGTAAAGTGTTAACATTATCAACAACATGTTAAAAAGTCACAGTAATTTCTTGCAAATAGGGCTTCACAGTATTTCGGTATTTAACTGAAAGTCGATAATTTTTTTAATACCGAGTCAATACCAAGCTCATTTCAGTTTAGTCGGTATACTGTGACTCACAGTATTTCGAATAATTCTGACGGTAATCTGAGTAAAAATAAATAAAAAGTTTGTACGTTTTTAAAATTTCTCCAATTAATTGTCAGTAGGGTACAGTTTGTTTAACTGCTGCACACTTGGGAACAATTTGAATGGATCAAAGGAGGTCCTCCACAATGAATGGTCACCAGGGTGGTGTGTGTGTTAAACACTTTCTGACAAAAAAGGCCATGCGAGTTGGGATTGTTTTGGCAGCTGTTATCAAGATAACTATTCATTAATAACCATTAATCAGTTGAAAAATAAAATATAAACAAAACATATTATTTCTTTGTGTTGTTTTATTTTTATACAGCGACTGATGGAAAACTTGTATATTAAGCATGAAATTAACACTTAACATGTCTGGTTCACGTATACATTATTCATGAGTGATTTTTATCATGGGCGTGTTTATGGAATAATTGACAAGTGAGAGTGCATGTTATCAAGTTTCTTGATCTTCAGCAAAGTGAATGTGTGATAAAATATAAACAACACCATTTTTGCTTCGGAATGAATTTTATTTTAATAAAATAAAACCACTTACCTCATTTTGACGTATCAAAACATGCAACAATCCATTTCTTGTGTGTTAGATGGAAAAGAAAATCATCACTGTCTTCCGGGTAATGACAACACATAGCTACTCACCTAATTTCATTTCAAATTCTCCTGCGAACCGGCAGGCTTTTAAAGTTTTCAAAATTGGGGGAGTGGGTTTGAACACAGAGAGGCACCTTGTTTTAGACATGCCAAATCTTTTTTTAAGAAAAATAGTCAAATATTTGTTCATTCCGGCGATATTCAGTATTCAGTCATATCGCGGCATTTTTAAAATACCGAAACTCAGTATCAAAAATTGAATACCGTGAAGGCCTACTTGCAAATTTGTGAGAATCATTTCCTTTGCTGAGTTTTGCTTGAAGTTTTGTTGTTTACACAAAAACTGGAAGAGTAAAAACATCAGATTTCAAAATGTTTTGATATATTGTTTTGTATTAATGATATCCTGGACAAGTTAGAAAAGTCTAACAATTACTCACCATTTCTCAGTGGTTCTTTCCAGGTACTGTGACTTCCTCCACCTGTGAAACTCTCTGACAGGATATGACCCTGGCTGTTCAAAGTTTTATTGAACCCCAATAAACAAATAACCAATTTCAAAACTTGTGATGATTTCTTACAAATTGAGGTACAGTAAAACCTGTCTTGAGAGACCACCTGTCTTGAGAGACCACATCTGCCAGGCATCGATTGGTTTTACTCTATGATGGACCTGCTATGGGAGACCACCTGTCTTGAGAGACCACTGTAACCTGGTACCAACTTGTATTTTTATGCCATAATTGACCTGTCTTGAGAGACTGCCCCTTTGAAGACTGAAACCATGACAAAAAGTTCTTACCTTTTCTGGAATTGGAAAATCCATTGTGTTATACTAACACATTTAAAAGTATTAAAACCTCTTAATTGGGTTTCATTTGCTAACTTATTAAAGATTGAGATGTTTTTATAAGACCCCTGTGAAAAGATTAGGATTATTGCTGAATAAACAATTTCATACATACCTGAAACGTTACAGATAGGAATAAAAATAAATTTGTGTTGAAAATCTTTTTGTAACAAATAGAAATGGACTGTTATAAAAATTATAAAAATAAATTAGTGTTGAAAATCTTCAATGAAGATTTTCAACACTAATTTATTTTTATAATTTTTATAACAGTCCATTTCAATTTGTTATAAAAACTTCATAAAAAAGAACAACTACAAAGTAATTACAAAAATCCATTCTTCTCTATTTCTGAATTTTGTGGTTGGTTATTCACTGACTTGAGAAAACCTGAAACCTGTTATGAGAGGCCACCTGTCTTGAGAGACCACTTTTGTGTGGCCCAAAGGGCGGTCTCTCAAGACAGGTTCTACTGTAGTTATTTCCCTTTGTTGGTTCCATTGTACTTGAACTTGTTATGTTTATATAATTACTTGAAAGGTAAATATTAGATTTCAATAAGTTTTGATATGTTGCTTTATAAATAATTGTGATAATTAAAAAATCACAGTGATTTGTCAAAATTTATAGAGTTATTGCCTTATGTGTATTCAGTTTAGGCCTAAAAAAGTTAAACATCTGTTTCTCCAGCCCTCTCGCATGGTAATTTTGGTTTCCACATGATCTCTTTTTTATAACCAATGCAAACTTAAAAAAAATAAAAAGAGAGGGGAACAGTGATTTGGTGAAAAAGGTTCTCTAGGAAGCAGAATTGTAAAAAGTTCATGCATGGAAGGGCTGATGAAACCTTACAAAGTTAAGTTGGGGCAGTTTTTCAATTTGAAAACTTCAGTTCAACACAAACAGTGCCATGTATGATTCCCAGTTCTGTGCTACAGATTTCCCTAGGATCATGACCAGCTATCGAAACCGGGAACCAGGGAATTCCCATTCCCAGGATTAAACCCTACTTTTTAGCTCACCTGACAGTCAGGGTGAGTTATTGCCATCTCTTCTCAGTCTTCTCTTACAGAACCACTGTACCAAACTCAACCACACATGGCCCAAATTATCTTTGAGGTATAACCTTCCAAGTTCATTTAAAAGAAGTTGCCAAGCCCAGTGAGCTGGGGGCAGTGCCCCAAAGCCCTGAAATTCTTAAAAAATCCTCTCATAAACTGTCATTTACAATCTTTTGACATTTGATATGCAGCTTTGCAATATGCTTAAGATTCAAGCTGGTTCAAAAAAAGTTTGTGGGGCAATATTTGGTGTTTTGCTGGGAGGGACACTATTTTTAGCTCTGCCCCCAATTGTTATTTCCTGGTCTGGTTGCCCAATTTTTGGTATGGTATAGTACTAGGGAACAAGTACTTGATTTATCCCCCCCCCCCCCCAATTTTTTTTTTTCTACTTCCCTATGCAAACCTCAGGAACTAAAAATAGAAACTAATTAAAATGCCCATATTTCCCAAACTGCATGCATCAAAGAATTGTTATTTGGTATACAGCATCCTTAGGACCAGTGGAATTGAGCAGTCCCCAAAATTCTCAATCATTTTCTTTGTGGGGTGCCATATCGTGGGGGCAAGGAGCAGGGGATCGGGTAATGAAAAACTGCTAATTGCAGTTATCAAAAATGAAAAAAAAATTTCTTCAGAACTTCCAATCAAAGTCTTTCGATATTGGGTTACAACATGCTTAGAAGGATCTGACTACAGTTTGTGCAAAGCAAATCTCTGGATTCTTTTTTAGGCTCAAATTTTAATTTCCAATCAGAATATCTTTTGATATTTGGTATACAACATGCTTGATCCTTGGGTGGGGAGATCTGATTCAGGTTTGTACAAATCAAGTTTCTGGGTTCACAGGGAGCAGATTTAAGTTTGTGTAAATCAGGTCTGTGGGTTCATATTTGGGTTTCTTATGGCAGCCCAAATTTTAACTTTGTGAAACATGAGGAATATTCTTTGAAAATATTCTTTGGATCCACCGTTTTTCAGAATGTTTTCATATTTGTTAATTTTATTATACAGCATCCTTGGGGGAGGGGGGTAGATTCAAGTTTGTTCAAATCAAATCCCTTGGGTGCATATTTGGATTCCCAATGTGAGCTCGAATTTCAACTTTGTGCAGTTTGAGGAATATTATTTTAAAAACTTCTTCAAATACTCCACACAGAATCTTTTGATATTTGATACATCATCCTAGGGGCTAGATTAAAATTTGTTTAAATCAAGTCAATGGGTTCATATTTTGGTTCCTTATGGGAACCTGAATTTTATCTTAGTGCAATATGAGAAAACTATTTGAAAAAAATCATCTTCAGATCCACAAGGCAGAAACTTTTCATATTTAGTATTCTGCATCTCAGGCATGGACAGATTCAAATTTGTTCAAACCAAGTCCCTGAGTTCATATTTGGAATCTCTATTCTCCATTGGAGCCCAAATTTTAACTTGGTTCAATACAAGGAATATTCTTTAAAAATATTCTTCTTCAGATCTACCAGTCATATTAAAATTTGTTCACACCAAGTCCCTGAGTTCATATTCACATTTGGGTTTAGTTCAGTACGAGGAATGTTCTTTGAAAATTTTTCTTAAGATCTGCCATTCAATTCATTTGATATTTGATACACAACATCCTTATAGGGGGCAGATTCAAGTTATATTTGTGTTCCTTATTGGAGACCAAATTTTAACTAAGTGCAAGATTAGCAAAATTCTTTGAAAATCTTGTTCTTCAGATCCATCAGTCAGAATCATCTTATATTTTGTATATAGCATCCTTAGAGGGTGGAGGGGTGGGCTTGTGGGGTGGTGTGTCTATGGAGTGTTGGGAGGGGGCAGAATTAAGTTGTTCAAATCAGGTCTATGGGTTCATATTTGGGCTCCCTATTAGAGCCCAAAGTTCAACACAGTGCTCTATGAGGAATTATTCTTGAAAAATATTCTTCTTCAGTTAAGATCCACCCATCAGAATCTTTTCTTATTTGGTGAGCAGCACCTATAGGGTGGGGGTTGGGGGGGGGGGTCAAATTCAAGTTTGTTCAAATTAAGTCCATGGGTGCATATCCAGGATGTATATGAGCCCGAATTTCAAATTTCAACTTGGGGAATATCCACCAGTTCAAGTCTCAAGGTAGTTGTACAGCTTCCTTATGGGGCCAGATTAAAGTTTATCCCTGGGTTCATATTTGGGCTCTTTATAGGAATCCCAAGTTTAACTCCGTTGAATATGAGAAAAGTGTTTTAAAATTTTTCTTCAGATCCACCTGGCAGAAACTTTTCATATTTGGTATACATCATCCTTGGGGTGGGGTTGGGGGGCTGGGTGGGTCTGGGGCAGATTTAAGTATGTTCAAATCAAACCCATGGGTTCATATTTTGCCTCCCTGTAGTGGAATATGATATTTGGTAAGAAAACAAATTTTATTTCAATTAAATGTTCTTCTTTCATTAATGATTACATCTGTCCATGGTTGTGTAAGGACACACAATCAGAAAGCCCCAATTTGTCAGAAAACCCCCAAACAAACCCCATCTCAGCCATATCCTTGTTGCCTGGCATTCACTCAATTTCTTCACTCAACTGATGGCTTTCAGAAACACTGAATTAATTTCGATGCATTTCAACCCAGCATGTTAATCAACTGAGGTGGTCTTTTCAGAGGGAAGTCCTCCTGTCATTTTTCAACATAATCTCAAGCCTAATATAATGTATGAGCTTGGAGTAAGGGGTTGAATAATAGACCTCAGTTTTCTGAGCCTTTTTGGTGACAGTCATTGCAGCTTGGCACACTTTTCTGACTTGAGCCTCTGGTTTTGCTTTTTCTTTCTGGGTTATCACTGAAATTCAGCATGTCAGATCAGAATTACACTTGGTGTGTTGGTTAACGCCTTTCATGCTGCTGGCTGATATTCATGCACAGGACAGCAATTTCAGTGCTGCTAGAATAAGTTTAATTATGACGCTGTTAAACAACATCCTTTAGAAAAGGAAATCATCTATTTGACCAGAGATTCTTTTTAAGTTCAATTTTGAATTTTTTATCTGATCAAGTCATGGCTGTAGCCATTACAAGATTTAATAAAAACTGAAAATTGTTATTAAATAAACACTCAACAAGTGAAGAATTAACTCCTTGCATGCTGCTGGCAGATATTCCTGCCCAGGACAGGATTACTCTTGCCACTGAAATAAGTATAATTTGGACACATTTAATCAAATTTTCCCTGTGTAAATGGATTTTTTCATCAATGATTTCTTGAGTTAAATTTGGTTGAATTTTTCAAAAATCTAGTCATGGCTGCTACACCGTTAACATGGTTTTATCATGGCTGAAAATACTCAGGGATTAAGAGTTAAAACCCAATGTGACCAAGAAAAATAATACTTGATAATGGCAACATATGGCAAAAGTTTCAATTGCCACTACTAAAATATTATATAAGGCCACACAAAGTGGATCTTCTGTTTCTCGGGCCATTATTTGTAAAACTGCATGCGGGCGAGCGTTTTTTTTATTTTATTTTTTATTTTGTGTAATTATTTCTTTGCCATTAAAAGTTCATGTTCTTGGTTTTTGTTTTAGGACTCATAATCTACGGAATAGCATGGGTGGTGGTGTATTTTGTCCCTTGAGAGCAAGAAGGCTTTGCAATGCTGAAGCATTGCAAAGCCTTCTTGCACTCAAGGGACAAATTTATCAATTTTTTTAACTTTGGTACAATATCAGACATAAACCATTTAATTTTTACTTTTTTAAAGTTTACTTTGGTTATAAAAAGAGAGCATGCGGCAGCCAAAAGGACCATGCGGGACGGCCTGAGAAACAGATTTTCAATTTTTTAGGCCTAAGTCATTTCTTTCCCCACATAATGAATTCAGTTCAGAATTATGTTAATTTTTTACCCACCATTTTTGCCAAATCCACCCAGCATTATTTATATTAAACATGGGTTATGACTCTTCATCTCCTCATGGGAACCCTAAGAAGTGGAGTATTGCTTGTTTATTGCTGTAAACAAGTCCTGCTGTACTGGTAAAATAAGACTTGGAACTGATGCCTGGGGTGGAAGTCCTCTGAAGTGGACAGCAAAGGTGTAAATAATTGGCTAAACTTGACTTCACTCATTATGTTACGGTCATGAAAGGTCCTGGAGATTTTTTTTATGCATTTTCACTATCTTTAAGTTTACCTCCTCTGGCTTTGCAGGTGTTTCTAGTCAAGTCTTTCCTAGAAACAACTGACAAGGTACATAGAAAACAAGTTTTGAGTTTACGAAAACAATGCAGGTTGGAGCACCTGTTCCTTTGCATTAAAAAAGTTATCAAAGTCAGAATTAGGTCCTTAAGGGTTAATCACCAATATTTAAATATATATATGATTTGTCAGTGGAGTGAGCTCATGGAGTTCATTTCAGTGAAGAGGCAACATAGTGTGTGTGTGTGTGGGGGGGGGGGGGGGGGGGGGGGGGGGGGCTAAGCTTTGTTTTGGAAGTAAAAAATGTAAATTTTTCAGTTATTTGAGGGAAGACATTGATAAGTGTTGACATCTAGTCCATCTAAGGTAAAGGATTAACACATGTTCATAAAACCTTAATTATGATGATTACTTGCATAAGAGTTGTGATGGTGATTTAGGGGTGAGATCTGGAGAATCAGATTCCACTGGTGACTTCAACGTTTTAGACAGAATGAGTTTGGTGGGGGTGGGGGGGGGGGGGGGATTTTGTGCTGCTGATGTTTTCCAAAGTGAAAATGATTATTGAAAATTCTTTGTTGCAAATCTTTAGCAACTAAAATATTTTCTCACGTATTTTTCAGATTAACCAGTACATGATATTCCATGTGAAAACAAGTCACTATGTCCCAAAGTTCTATTATCAGGTATGTTTAGAAAAATTCTCCATAGTTATTTGTAAAAAAAATAATGAAAGGGTAATAGTTAATAAAGTTGAAATATGTGCTTCTGGTGCTCAGGCTCAGTAAGTAGAGGTGCAGGCTGCAAGCCGAGAGGTCCTCGGTTCGAATCCCACCTGCGGCAACCGCATTGTGTCCTTGGGCAAGACACTTCACCCCCATTGCCTACGTGGGGGCACGGTGACGCTGTGTACTAAGGCGTACTGCTCGTTGATGGTGCACCTGTCTTCAACCAATGCTAACCCTGCTTGTGTGGAGTTCGTATGTTGGGGAGCTGACAGTTGCTCGGTGGTTCTCTCCGGGTACTCTGGCTTCCTCCACCCGTAAAACTGTCACGGTCATGATTAGCCATTGTGCATAAATATGTGACCTTAAACACCAATAAATAAATAAATCTGGTGCTCAACCAGATAAAGAAACTGTTCCTTCACAGCAATGACAGGTGTTCAACTCAAGCTGACAAATGGAAAAAATGACAGCTAATAGTATTTTTTATTGTATTTGTAGTGTCGCTATAATTATATAAATTTAGGAATGTGGTCAAATTCTATTTAACAAATTTTGTTCTATTAAATGAATACTTTTCACTGACAAAGTGTTATTCAATTAACCCTTTACCTAACCTGAAAAGCAGACGACACTTGCAAAAATAATTCTTGAATAACTAATTTTTTTTCATTTTTTGTCTCAAAAACA
The DNA here is from genome assembly GCA_031216915.1 of Pictodentalium vernedei. NCBI lineage: Eukaryota > Metazoa > Mollusca > Scaphopoda > Dentaliida > Dentaliidae > Pictodentalium > Pictodentalium vernedei. The sequence continues at coordinate 699,756,350 of CM062295.1, forward strand.
TAGGTTCTGACCCCTCGTTGGAATGAGCTCAACAAGCTCGTTCCAACGAGGGGTCATAACCTATGTTTTTGAGAGAAAAAATGAAAAATAATAATGAAAATTAATTGTCGATTTTTTAGAATAGTGCTGGCCGGTTTTGGCCGTTACGTTAGGTAAAGGGTTAACAAGATCTCTGTGCACTTACATTTTATTTGTGTTTCTAGATTACTAAGAGAGACAGAGGATAATGCAAGTTTCCCTCTCCTCCACATAAACCCTTAATCTTACAGAGTGGCTATATCTTACCAGCACTAATCACAAAAATCGCTATTCAAATTTTATTAATTATCTCCATCTTTGCTTACAAAATATATCTTATGAACCCTCATTGCATTATGCTCATTGAACTTGTTCCAGTGAGGGGACAGAAAATTATGTTTTGAATTATTCTCTTGAATTTATATTGGCAAGTCATGTTAGGTGGAGAGTTGATGCAGCTGGCAGTTATTTTAGTTGGCCTTGATCATGAATTTCTCATTAACCCGGCAGCTGTTATTTTTGAATGACTGCAGTCTATTTCTGATTGATTCTTCCTTGCATAGTAAAGAAATCTGTTGGATGAACGAGAAATTAACCCCGGCTATAGTGAATAGTGGGGGAGCATGGTGGCTCAGTGGTAGACTGTTGGACTTCTATGCTAGAGATCCTGAGTTCGATCCCCATCCGGGACGACCCGCGTTGTGTCCTTGGGCAAGGCACTTTATCCTGGTTGCCTACATGGGGCACGATGATGCCATGTACTAAGGTGTACTGCACGTCGATGATGCACATGTCTTCAGCCGCTGTAACCCTGCTTGAGCATAGCTTGAACAGAGTTAGAATGTTGAGGAGCTGACAGTTGCTCGTTTATGCTCGGTGACGATTAACCATTGTGCATAAGTATGTGACCTTAAACACCAATAAATAAATATAGTGAATAGTTCAAAAATAAAATAAATAATGCTTATTCTTTTAATATATCTGTTAAGAAATACTTTGTTTTTGCTTATGGACATTCTGCTACAAGTTACATAAAAAATTAATGAGCTTGCTGTATGCAAAACAGAATCCAAGTACACCAAAATTCAATTCGTTTCTAAATTTGTTATTTTCTGTTTTCAAACACTCACCCTCTTTCGTTAATATCCTGATTTTGTCACTCAACTCCTCCGAATTTACCTTCAGAATGTTATGAAAGTGGACCTTCAAGTCATTGATATATTCTTGAATTTTTATCTCCTGGTCTCTGAGAAATTTTAACGACTTCAGCCATGATTTGAATTTGATCAATCTATCGTTTCAACACTGAATAGCTCACTACATCAGGCTGTAGAGTAGAATTTATCTTTTTGGTGCTAAAGTTGACAGGGAAAGGCTGAAGATTAACAGGTGTTTTGTAACCCGCTGAAATATTGACACTTTTTCTTGTACATTTGGGCATTCTAAACTTTACAACTGAATGTTTCATTTGGGATGTCTGCTTTTCCCTGGGTGAAGACATTTCATTGTCCGACTTCACATTTTTCTCTCCTCGCTCAGAAAATAATTTGTTCACCATTTCATTGATATTTCCTTCGAATTGAGAATTCAGACCTAATTTGTAGATGCTGGGAAGGTCTGTGGTTATCCACCAGTGAATGTTGGGTTTAGCTCGCTGTATCATAATTTTATTATTTGTCCTATAAATATGCACTTTCACCTTGTTTCCTCTATTTTTTGGAATTGTGAGTTTGTCTTCCACTATTATGCCACACTTGTTGGAAATACATTCCCACACCGTTCCCCTCATTTCAACAGTTTTATTCTCGACCCAATAATATTTGGTGAACCCTGTTCTATAGTCTTCAAATTTCTCCATGTCCAGAGTAATAACAACGCATCTTCCTTGGGATTTTCTTTGTATGTCGTGAATGTCATCTATTAGTTCCCTGTTTTTTTTACGAATTGTTTTTTCCACATTCAGCTCGTAATCATGAATATAATCCACACAGTTGTCATCAGCCTCTTTTGCTACAGAATCTTCATTTTCTAAGGAAGCCATAATGTCCGTAATAGAATCATTTGCTGTGGAATCGTCGTTCACTGTGGAACCATACTTCCCATAATAACTGGTTCTGTGATCTGCTAAATGGTAATCTGGACATAAAATCACTTGTTAATTCCCTCATTTAATCTTCTGTACACTTTATAAATTATTGATGATCTTCATAACTTCGTAAGATTTGTAAGTTTTTCAATTAGTACACAATTGCGTAGTCAGTTTTCAGAACCTTTAGCCACACAGCCAGTCAACTTACACAGAGTAATGTCTAGATGAGAACTTCCTCATTTGGTTGTGATCTTTCAACTGTGATGACTGCCCGAGCCCAAAAACTTTTAGCAGAGTCTACAGGTCTTATTTATGGAGGGATTTCATTGTAACTTGGTAGAATGACTCCATATAATATCTATATGGGAATGTTCCCTTTTGGTTGCATTTGGTCAATTGTGATGGCTACAGCGGCCTGAAGATCTTTAGCACAGTCTACAGGTTGTATTTATGAAGGGATTTCATTGTAACTTGGTAGGATGACTCAGTATAATGTCTAGATGAGAATGTCCCCTTTTGGTCATGATCAGTCAGCCGTGATGGCTGCCTGAGCCCAAAACCCCAAAACCTTTAGCACAGACTACATGTTGTATTTATGAAGGGATTTCATTGTAACTTGGTAGGATGACTCAGTATAATTTCTAGATGAGAACGTCCCCTTTTGGTCACTATCATTCAGCCGTGATGGTTGCCTGAGCCCAAAACCCCAAAACCTTTAGCACAGACTACATGTTGTATTTATGAAGGGATTTCATTGTAACTTGGTAGGATGACTCAGTATAATGTCTAGATGACAACGTCCCCTTTTGGTCATGATCATTCAGCCGTGATGGTTGTCCGAGCCTAAAACCCCAAAACCTTTAGCACAGTCTACAGGTCATATTTATGAAGGTATTTCATGGTAGCTTGGTAGGATGGCTCTGTATAATATCTAGATGAGAATGTCCCTTTTCTTCGAAAGTGGTGGTCTACTGGATTACATGCGTCTCTTACCGTCCGTCTGTCCGTCCATCTGTCTGTCCGTTGGTCTGTCCGTCTGTCCATCTGTGCATCCGTGTGCGAGTCCGACCGAGAATATTCATAACTTTCATAACTTAATAAATTATTATTTTCTATAATATTTGTTGCTCATAGGTATGCCCACACTAGTTATTTTTTTTTTTTTTTATTACTTGTTCACTTAGAAATTGTGTCCGTCCGAACCAAATTTTGTCTGTTCAGCCTGTATCTCGGGTATCGAATGTTCTGTTGCAATGAAATTTGCCATGAACACTGCTTATGGTATAGGCTTTAAAAAAAGGATTCAACGATATTTCTCACATTCTCCTTTCTAGAGTTATCCCCCCTTTTTTGACTTAGAAATTGTAGGAAATAGACATTATTTGTCTGTTCAGCCTGTATCTCAGGTATGGGTTATCGGATTTCAGTGAAATATGGCATGCAGTTTGCCTATGACAAAGGCTTCTGCCTCATTGCATAAAACAAACAATTTACCATACCTTTTGACTTAGAAATTGTTGAAAACTTTTGAAAAGGTGGGAGGGGGGTATAATGGATTGCATCCATTCGTCTGTGCATCCCTCCGTCAGTCCGTATAAGAATATTAATAAATAATATTTGTTGGTCATAGGTATGCCACACTAGGCGGTACACCACATTGGGGTATGCACCGGACGACTGTCCAGCTCTTGTTGGTCATGATCTGTCAACCGTGATGACTGCCTCAGCCCAAAACCTGAAAACCTTTAGCACAGTATGCAGGTCATATTTATGGAGTGATTTCATTGTACCTTGGAAGGATGACTCCATATAATGTCTAGATGAGAATTTCCCCTTTTGATCGCGATTGTGATGGCTACAGGGGCCCAAAAACTTTTAGCACAGTATACAGGTCGTATTTATGGAGTGATTTCATTGTAACTTGGTAGAATGACTCCAGATAATGTCTAGATGAGAATGTCTCCTTTTGGTTGTGATCATTCAGCCGTGGCATCTGCCCGAGACCAAAACCACAAAACCTTTATCACAGACTACAAGTCGTATTTATGATGGGATTTCATTGTAACTTGGTAGGATGACTCAGTATAATGTCTAGATGAGGACGTCCTTTTTGGTTGTGATTGGTCAACTGTGATGGCTACACAGGCCCAAAGCCTGAAAGCCTTTAGAACAGTCTGCAGGCCATATTTATGAAGGGATTTTGTTTTAAATTGATAGGATGACTCGTTTTGGAATAATTTCACTGTAACCTGGTAACTTTGGTTAACATACATTAACTGTAAGCGTCACTTACATTAACTGTGAGGGCCACATTAACCCACCCCTCAAATTCTTTTGTGCAGTCTACACCTAAAATTATTTTGATTGAAAACATAGCATACAGGGAACAGCAATTAACATATTCCCAGTTATCACAATTCTTGTCTTATTTCATAATCCTTTCATAAACATTGAACATTATCCTTATCATCAAACACAACACCCAAAATTAAGCTACAGTGTCATTGACACTTTCATTATTGAACTGATCAGCAATCAGCATACAGGATATGTTTGTTACTGATTTGGAAATCATAGGCTGTAGTTGAGTCATCCGTATAATGATCCTCAGTTCTGAAACAACATATTTTTATACTGTACCAATGACCCAGACTTTGCTGGTTCTAACTCCAACAAAACCAGGGCCAAACACAAATTTTGCCCCCCAATCCCCAAAATTTGCATCCAAAACAAAAAGAAATCATGTCCTAAAGGACCTCCATAGTACGCCTCTACTGCGCATGCGCAGTGACTCAGTCATCCCGAAATTGGCGCCAATTATCATTCTCTGTTTGGCCCTTCATCAGTCAACATCTCACTGATCTTTGTGCTTGTAAATCTCAGTTTAAAGGATGCCAGACACGTAATTTTTGGAGAAAATGTGATTCTAAGGAGGATAGAAGGAGGAGAGGAAAAAGAAGTGGCAAAAATAATCAGGGCTGTACTTAAAATTTTTTTTGATGAAATTATGTTAAGTTGCCTATTTTCGAGGCATGGGCCTCTTGTTGTCATTCTTGCTAATTGTTGCACTGCTTATTCAGTGTTTCCTCTCCCCTAGCCTTCTAAAGTCCCCACTGGCAATTCTCCCATGCTTTTGGCATATTTTTGAGAAGTTTCATTTCTAAAATTTCCTGGGAGAGTTGCTTGGTTACAGAATGTTTTCTGTTATTTTCCCCATAGTTACGTTTTCACCCATGGGTGTATAACGTTTGTGTTCTGCATCTTCCATCTGATGTTCTACAGATTCTCCCCTGGAAGTCTCTGTTTTGCATCAGATAGAGTGTAATTGATGACTGATTCCGGGCCAGTTTTTTCAGTGCCTGGAGTCATGTTTTCTAGTGTGTTTACACTGTTTGTTTTCATTGGCAACAGCCTTTTTTGAGGGGGGCTGTTTGCCTTTGTGGTAGTTTATCTCATTATAAGATACATTTATATTATCCGAAAGTGTCTCATTAATTATTTTATATAAATTTAAAATTTTTGACCACACTTTGCCATCGGATCCATCGGGGCTCAACGTTACTTTTCAGCAACTTGGGCTTCTCTGAAAAAATATTTTTTCAAAATTATTTTGTTTTGCAATTGTTTTTTCATTTATTAATGGATCATGTTATTATGTATCTTTGTGTCAGGGGTTTTTGCGAGTAACTAGGACTTATTGTTGTTCTTTCACAATGAAGGGACATTGTTCAAATTGTAATAGGAAGAAATCTTCCTCTGACTTTCATGATCATTGTATTAATTGTAGTCAGTGTTCTCGCATTAATCCCTGTCCTATATGTGAACATTGGGATGAGAAACATTGGAAACGTGTGTCACGATATGTTGTTTCTGGAGAAAGAGCGATGCCGGCTCTTTCTCCACAAGGTCACTCTACTCTCTCAGTTTCTATTTCAGAGGAACCAGAACAGGGTGATGTTTCCATGTTATCTTCTTCAAGTGTGCGTCCGTCGTCACAAATGAATTCAGAGCTAGTGGCAAAAGTGCTCATGGAGATTAGACAAATGTCGTCCGCTAGCTGGCCCGGTGTAGCGTCCATTCACCGAATGGTTCGGCAGCCGGGTTCGTCCGATGCGGTCCAAGAGGAAATTTTGGGTGATGCGAGCACTATAAACATAATAGATCCACACCCAGTGACGGCGGATAGTAAACGAGAATGGAGGAAGCCTTTTAGTCCGGTTCCTAGCTCGTCCAGGTCCAGCCGGGCCGCGAGCGAGAGAGGTCCCTCTCTCGTACAACAACATCTGGGACCAGATGTTGTGGTACAAAATGTGTCTTTAGCGGAGCATACGTCCGTCGCTCGGGACGCTCCGTTGTATAAGCAGTCCGCAGAGACTGTTAAGGCTTCCTCTTCTCGTCAGCGCACACGACCGCACCTTGGCTGCGTGACCTCCGATATTTTACCAGCTTTGCCGATGAAGGATTCTTCGGCGACCAGGTCACACCATCCGGCAGCCAGGGATTCGAGACCGATGGACTCCGGACGTTCGCATAGGAAAAGTATGCGGGAGCCATCTGATGCGGAGCTGCCCTCGGCGAAGCAGCGAAAGACTGCGCCTCCGCAGGTCTCGACGTCGGACATTCTTGTGCAGATAGCACAGCTTATCGCAGCATCCCAGCAGCCGACAGAAACGGTGTCGGATCGAGAATTATCCGACGGCGCTGGGTCGGTACACTCCGCCGAAGCATCGGGGGCGGACGACCGGGAACATCGGGAGGTCCGACCGGATGGTGAAAGGGATACGGATGAATTGGAGCTATCCCTTTCGGAACAACATAAAGCTGCCGTGGACTTCATCCGGCACTTTCTCCCTCAAGTTGTTCCGTCGGGCCAGACTGCTGCGCTTCCGGACAAGAGAATTATAGCGTCATTGGACTCTGAATTTTTTGAGCGGTTCAGGGACATCGCTCCCGAGTTTCCGTCGCAGTCCAATAATGTTGCAAGAACATTTGAATTATTGAACGACGCTATATTTAAACTTGCTTCCAGGACGGGGAAAGCAGGTTTCTTGTCCGCTAATACTCTTAACCTGCCTTTCATTAATGCAAGGAATAAATTCGATACGGCAGGACAGGGTATACCGAGAGTTCCTCTGCGTATGGACGACGAGGCGGAAGACTTAGAGCTATCATTACCGTCATCAGCTTCTATTCCAACCGCGGTGTTGGAAACAGCTATTGCGTCTAACAGAGCCAATTTAGATGCCTTATCTTACGCAGATCACCTTACTAAGGCGTTATCACTGCGCCTTCAAGGGGAAGAGTTTCAGGATATACAATCCTCTTTAAGACTTCTTTCAAGGGCAGTAGCTTATTCCACGTGTAACTCCGCCCTTTCAGTGGCAAATCTGGAGTTGGTTAGACGTGACGCAGCCCTAGCTACATCCACACTAGTGGATTCTAAGGTGAAGAACTCTCTTAGAGTCGCTTCGGTCTCAGGAGAACTTCTCTTTGACGGCAAGCTTTCCGCTATTTATGATAAAATTAAAAAGAAAGCTAATGATTCTCTGTTGTTCAGATCGGCTCCTAAAAAGTCGGATACAGCAGACACGAATAAGACAGGCACTTCTGGGTCTAATGCGCCCAAGAGAGGTTCCGGTGCGTCCTCTTGGTCTTATTCGAGAGACCGTCAGGATAGCGACTCTCGTTCGGGACGTCCTTCAGGCCGGGACAATCGGTCGGACGCCCCGAGGTCGACGAGGCGAGGTGCGGGTCGTGGAAGACGTGGTTTCTCCTACCGCAGGCCTCGCAGGTCCAGGAGGTGATGGCTTAAACCTCTATCGCGTTCCGGTTGGCGGAAGGTTGTCGAGTTTTTCACAAGAGTGGGCGTCGATTACGGACGACCCTTGGGTGAGAGGAGTGACTTCGGAAGGTCTAAAGATATCCTTCAAACGAAAGCCTCCATTAACTCGAAGTCCAAAGTGGACTCATCTTCCGTCAAATCCACAGAAAAGAGACGCTCTGTTATCAGAGGTGCAGTCTCTTTTAATGAAGAACGCGGTAGAGGTCGTAGAAAACCAGGAATCTCTGGGATTCTACAGCCATCTGTTTCTGGTTCCGAAACCAGACGGCTCGTTCCGTCCAGTCATAGATTTGAGCTGGATAAACAAGCTGATCGTCGCTCCGAAGTTTTATATGGAGACGATTCGATCGGTCAGAGCGAGTATTCGGGTGAACGATTATGCAACGAGCATAGATCTCAAAGATGCGTACTTTCACGTCATGGTACATCCGACATTCCGAAAGTATCTACGCTTCGCAGTCCTAGGAGTGGTGTATCAGTTCCGGGCCATGTGCTTCGGATTGAATCTAGCACCCTGGGCTTTCACTCGGGTAATGAACTCGGTAATGATCTACTTCCGAGCTCATTCGTCTGCGGTAACGTCGGCCTACCTGGACGACATTCTTCAGAGGTACGGCAACGAGTTAACGCTTCAGAACGATGTTCAGAATCTTCTTCTATTGCTCCGACGTCTCGGTTTTATAGTAAACGAGGAGAAGTCGGACCTGGTGCCGTCCAAGTCATTCACTCATCTGGGAATGAGCTTCGAGACGCACAACAATCTCGTTCGTCTGCCGTTAACCAGAGCGAAATTAGTCAGTTGTTACGCTCGCTATTGTCTGCACGCAGACAAAGTCACGGCGAGAGAATTTATGAGACTGATAGGTCTGTGCGGAGCCGCCGCGGATCTCATTCCGATGGGGCGGCTACGCACACGTCCTCTTCAAATTTTCCTGACTCAGAATTGGAGTGTGAAAATTCATTCGCTCGATGTAGATGTTCTCTTGTCAGATCAAGTGAAACAAGAGATTCAGACTTGGGCAAACATTCAGTGGTTAACTCAAGGAGTTCCGCTGCAGTTGCCGGATCCGAGTTTTACCGTTATGACGGATGCCAGTCAAACAGGTTGGGGTGCATCATTAATCCCAACGGATTCGAGATGCCAGGGTCTTTGGGATCCGCAATTCCTGTGCAAGCACATAAACATCAAGGAAATGATGTCAATTTGGCTTGCGTTACGTCACTGGATGGACATTATTCACGATGCTCATATCCAAATCCTATCCGACAATACGACAGTAGTGGCGTATATACGGAATCAGGGAGGCACTCATTCAGTTCCGTTGTTCAATCTAACGGAAAGAATCCTTCTGTTTGCGTTAGAACATCACGTTCTTCTTTCGGTCCGTCACATACCGGGTCGTCTGAATGTGCTAGCAGACTCCCTTTCACGAAAGGGTCGCTTGTTGCCGTCGGAGTGGACTCTCAACAAACAAGTATTCAATCAGATTTGCTACCAATGGGAACGGCCAATGATAGACTTATTTGCGACACATCTCAACAATCAGTTGCAGACGTATGTGTCTCCGTGTCCGGATCCAAGAGCATTTGCAGTAGACGCTCTGTCGATCCCTTGGGACGGAATGATAGGATATGCGTATCCTCCAGCGCCGTTAATTCAACAAGTATTGCTAAAGATAAAACAATCTCAATGCAAGATTCTGTTGGTAGCATCTCTGTCGCCACAGAGACCGTGGATAAATCTACTCAGGTGTCTGTTGTGGGACCTACCGCGGAAGCTTCCTCCACGAGAGGATCTTCTTTCGCAGGGGAAATCGCGCCAACTCCATCACAACCCGCAAGGTCTCAACCTTCACGTTTTTCCGTTGTGCGGTCCTTCTTGCATGGCAAGCACTTTACAGGACGAGCAGTGGACGCGATTTCTAACTGTAGGAGGACCTCCTCTTCGCTAAACTATGCGGCTAAGTGGAAGGTTTTTCGTCGTTGGTGTAGGGATCATTCTGTAGATATATTTGATCCCTCTATACCAGACATTGCAAACTTTCTAGTATACTTGTTTGACGAAATCAAACTGCAGCCTGTTACTATAAAGGGTTATAGATCTATGTTATCTGATACCTATGCACATCATGATAGTTTACAAATTGGATCTAATGTCTCTTTATCGAAGTTGGTTAGAAACTTTTTGATAAATAGACCCAGAACTCTTAGATTAATTCCTAAGTGAAATTTAGCTTGGGTTCTCCTTAAATTGAAGGAAAAGCCATTTGAACCTCTTGGGACAGTAGATTTCAAATTCTTATCTTATAAGACAGCTTTTCTCTTAGCTTTCTCTTCTGCCAGAAGAGTCAGTGAGCTTCATGCACTATCGGTGGATGATTCTCATTATCGTAGTGTTGGGAACACTATCACCTTCACTACTAATGTGGGTTTTTTAGCTAAGAATCAGGCTCCTAATAAATATCCGGAACCTATTGTTATTAAGGCTCTTCCGTCTTCAGATGGGCATAGGCCTTTACTCTGTCCTGTTAGAGCACTACGTATCTATAAACAGAGATCTCAGTTTATCAGAAAGGGACGGAAACGTTTCTTTCTGTCTTTGATGCCTAATAGAAAGGACATTTCAGTCCATTCTATTGCTAGATGGATTCAGTTAACTATCCGTACTGGTTATGAAGATTTATCTTCTTCTCAGCAGTCTGTGCTTAAGATTTCTGCTCATGAAGTAAGAGCTCTTTCTACTTCCTGGGCTTATGCTAATAGTGTTGCCATTACAGATTTAATGAAGGCTGCTTATTGGTCTCAGCCATCCACATTTACGAATTTTTATCTCAGAAATATTGAGTCCATTTCTGGAGACCTGCATTGTTTAGGTCCGTTATCTGTTGCTCAGAATGTCGTCCACTAAACAGTTGCAACTATAGTTATGCAGGCTTTCTGTTCCGGCAGTGACTCCGTCCGGCTGCCCTCTTCGCTCTGGGCTATTTGACCCAGGGCAAGGGGAAGTGGGGGGGGGGGGGGGGGGGGGGGGGGCGGGTGTTCCCTTAGGTCACCTGCTTTATAGTGAAAAGCAAGGGAATGCCTCCTCCAAGTCAGTATTTCTGAGTCGCTTCCGGGATGGTTTTAAAGTGTAATAATATGTTTAATTTCATTCATGTCTTATTTTTAAAGTGTAGCTCGGTGTGAAGCATTTGTATATGTCAAGTGTCAAACGGGCTTTAATATACAATACTCGGACACTTTTAAATGATTATAAAGAGTCTCAATTCTCTGGACTACTTTATTTATTGGCTTGCTTTAAAAATAATTAGTATAAGGGTTATACTGGATGTTAATAGAGAACATGAATGTTATTGTGCTCAATTATTAAGGGTAGTGTATCTTTCTAATTTAATATTAAATAAGAAAGATACATGTAAAGCCTAATACTCCTTGTCTCCTTAAGGGGTTACCTCTTTACTATATAGTTGAGCTTATTGGATTTTCCTCTATGTCCTAGGCCCTCCAGCCTGTTTACTATTCAGCTAAGTCTGGGTCATTGGTACAGTATAAAAATGTTAAAAAATTTTTAGTAATTTATATATTTTTTATACTTACCAATGACCCAGACGGGGATGGCCCTCCCTGGAGTTGGGAACTCTTGCCTCCCCGCTGAGTACATAGCGCTGACCAGGCACTGCCAGTAAGAATGATAATTGGCGCCAATTTCGGGACGACTGCGTCACTGCGCATGCGCAGTAGAGGCGTACTATGGAGGTCCTTTAGGACATGATTTCTTTTTGTTTTGGATGCAAATTTTGGGGATTGGGGGGCAAAATTTGTGTTTGGCCCTGGTTTTGTTGGAGTTAGCACCAGCTAAGTCTGGGTCATTGGTAAGTATAAAAAATATATAAATTACTATAAATTTTTTAACTTTCCAGCAACTCCAGTGAAGGTTAGAACTGATTCACAATTAATCAAAAACCAACTATATCCATGTGTCCTACATTAAATTACTTCTCCTTACCCTCTGAATAAGAATAACCCATTTTGATGAAATATGTATGATTGTGATAAATAAATGTTTAAATTAATTATTTTTTTCAGATCGTTGCCAGTGGAAATATTATTATGGGTGATGAGCTTGAGATGATATCCCACCAGAAAACGTTTGCTGTTGCTCTTTCTCGTGAAATGATACCTCAAGCCAGAATTGTTGTCTACTATGTGAGATATCCAGAAGAGATTGTTGTTGACACACTGAACTTTTTTGTTGATGGAGTTAGGCAGCAAGATGTATGTATTAAATCTTTGCTGTTAGATATTTCTGGGCAGTACAACTATTTTATTCATCAGAAGGAGTTAATTATGCCCCCCGACTTGAAAAATCCATTCGTTCATCCGTCTGTACAAACATTTTCCCTTGTATCTCCACCACTGCTACTCTGATTTGAATGATATTTGGTGTTGTGATAGAGCATCATGAGGGAATGATACTTGTGTAGCATGAGTTTCTTCCACACATTTTTTTTCCAGAGTTATGGCACTTTTTCACTCTGATTTAGAAAAAAATTTTCCAAAATTTTTTTGTGGTCATGGTATTAGCAGCGCTTTGTGATACAAGCCTCTTGTTTCATTCAAGTTTTCAATCAGATAGGTCCCAGTAAATTTGTTCAGGTGTGGAAATAATTTCTTGGCTGCTTCAGAGCAGCCATATCATGATCTAATGAGAAATTTAAGAAAATGTATAGCAGGATAACTCTCAGCATGCTGCTGGCTGATATTCTTTCCAGGACAGAAATACTGCTGTCTCTGAATATGTTAACTGGTTGAGTGCTAGAAGCCACTGTCACGGCCTCTACTGAAAAGTGCTGAAAATCACTATGGTGGCTTTATACTGTTTGCAGTGGAAGCAAAATATTAATATAAAATTGTTTTGTTACAATTATTGGAGAGTTCCAAATGACACTCTCCAATAAATTGCAACAAAAGAGTTATGAGCAAAATTTTTCTAAAACTAAGGCTCCTCTTGCTAGTAGTGCAATATTTTTGGAAAAAAAAAACTCCTGTTACAAATGACCATTGAAAAGTAATTTTGCACTCCACCAGTTAATCCTTGCTTCTGTGAAGCAATATTTATCCCAGTATAAAATTGAATTAAACATTTCATTGATGATTTGGAGACTTTTATTCATTGAATTTTTTTCTATAAAAATCCAACCATCACTGAATTTTAGGAAAAAGTCTTTACTCAGTAGGTTAAGAGTTAAATCACCTGATAACATGGTTTTCTGAAAACTGTACATAGATGGTATCTATGTTAGAATTATTTCTTGACTGTGTATGAGGAACTAAACATTCTTAGGAACAGCTTTGTTTCAACTCAAAAGTCAGTTTTCTAACACCCATGATTGAGATCATTCTCATATCCAGCTGTCCATAATCTTTAATTTTCTTTTTATTATTATATACTTTAAACCTTTATTTACTTTAAATCTGGACTTTAACCCTTTACCCAATGTAGACAATATCAAAATTTATTATTTTAAATATTATTTTTTCAAATTTTTAAAAAAATGTAGACAAAACCATATCATGTGATCCTCATCAAGCTTGTTCCAATGAGGGTTCACATTATATGGTTTTATTTATTTATTTATTTTTTTTTTTTTGAGGGGGTGGGGGGGGGGGGAGGCAATATTTCCATCCATCCATGGATGTGATAATATTAGATTCCAAACACTAATTACAGGAATTTATTAGTCCCCTACGGGAACCGTAAGGGGACTATAGGATTGCATTCTGTCCGTCTGTCTGTCCGTCCATCTGTCTGTCTGTCTGTCCGTCCGTCCGTCCGTCCGTCCGTCCGTCCGTCTGTCTGTCGTCTGTTTTTTTATGTTACCACCTCTCCCTCCAACATGCTTTAAGCTACACCTTTCATATTTGGTACATGGATAAATGGTTCTGAGGGGATGATGCACGCTCAAAATTTTTTTTTCAAAATCCAAGATGGCGGAATGGTGGCCATTTTTGTTGTGTTTTTTAAGCTTTTTTTTCTCTATTTTCATGTTACCACTCCTCCCACCAACATGGTTCAAGCTACACCTTTCATATTTGGTACATGGATAAATGGTTCTGAGGGGATGATGCACGCTCAAAATTTTTTTTTGAAAATCCAAGATGGCGGAATGGCGGCAATTTTTGTTGTGTTTTTTAAGCTTTTTTCTCTATTTTCATGTTACCACCCCTTCCACCAACATGGTTCAAGCTACACCTTTCATATTTGGTACATGGATAAATGGTTCTGAGGGGATAATGCACGCTCAAAATTTTTGTTTCGAAATCCAAGATGGCTGAATGGTGGCCATTTTTGTTGTGTTTTTTAAGCTTTTTTTCTCTATTTTCATGTTTGCATATTTGGCACATGGATAGAGGGTTGGGAGGGGATGATGCACGTTCAATATTTTTTCTTCAGAATGCAAGATGGCGGCATGGCGGCCATTTTTGTTGTGTTTTTTAAGCTTTTTCTCTATTTTATGTTACCACCCCTCACTCCAACATGGTTCAAGCTACACTTTTATATCTGGCACATGGATAGAGGGTTGTAATGGGATGTTGCACGTTCAATATTTTTTTTTCAAAATTCAAGATGACACCATGGCAACCATTTCTGTTGTGTTTTTTAAGCTTTTTTCTCTATTTTTTGGTTACCACCCCTCCCACCAACATGGTTCTATCCACACCTTTCATATTTGGTACATGGATAAATGGTTCTGAGGGGATGATGCACGCTCAAAATTTTTTTTTCAAAATCCAAGATGGCGGAATGGCGGCCATTTTTGTTGTGTTTTTTAAGCTTTTTTCCTCTATTTTCATGTTACCACCCCTCCCACCAATATGGTTCGAGCTACACTTTGCATATTTGGCACATGGATAGAGGGTTGGGAGGGGATGATGCACGTTCAATATTTTTTCTTCACAATCCAAGATGGTGGCATGGTGGCCATTTTTGTTGTATTTTTTAAGCTTTTTCTCTATTTTATGTTACCACCCCTCACTCCAACATGGTTCAAGCTACACTTTTTATATCTGGCACATGGATAGAGGGTTGTAATGGGATGTTGCACGTTCAATATTTTTTTCTCCAAAATTCAAGATGGCGCCATGGCAACTATTTCTGTTGTGTTTTTTCAGCTTTTTTCTCTATTTTTTGTTACCACAGCTCCCTCCAACATGGTTCAAGCTGCACTTTTTATATATGGTACATGGATAAAGGGATTGTGAGGGGATTATGCACGCTCAATATTTTTTTTTCAAAATCTAATATCTGTCTGTCTGTCCGTCTGTTTTTATGTTACCACCTCTCCCTCTAATATACTTCAAGCTACACCTTTCATATTTGGTACATGGATAAATGGTTCTGAGGGGATGATGCACAGTCAATATTTATTTTTCAAAATCCAAGATGGCAGAATGGCGGCCTTTTTTTGTTGTGTTTTTTAAGCTTTTTTCTCTATTTTATGTTACCACCCCTCCCTCCAACATGGTTCAAGCTACACCTTTCATATATGGTACATGGATAAAGGGTTGTGAGGGGATTATACACGCTCAATTTTTTTTTTGCAAAATCCAAGATGCTTATATACTCTAGTGTCTTCTGTGACAAAAACACCTTATGTCACAAAAGCGCCGTAGGGGACTAATTCCACCTTGGTGGTCAAACACTTGTTTATATTTATTATTGGGGTTTAACAACACTTTCAACAGCTAGGGTCACCTTGTGTCAGACAGTTTTATGGGTGGAGGAAGCTGGAGTACCTGGAGAAAACCAATGAGCAATGGCCAGCAACTGTCAGACTCCCAACATACTAACTCCACAGAAGCAGGGTTAGCATTGGTTGAAGACGAATGCACCATAAGTGTTCAGTACGCCTTAGTACACAGCGCCACCGTGCCCCCATGTCGGCAATCAAGATTAGCTGCCTTGCCCAAGGACACAACACTGTTGACCCTGGCAGGGATCGAACCATGGACCTTTTGGTTTGTAGGGCAACATCGTATTCACTGAGCCATCGGGCTCCCAATTATAGAAACAATCATAAAAAATTTAAGTAATGAAGCACTGAAATAAAATAAACATCACAGAAATATTTTTTAAGACACCATAGTTAATGGTTGGAACGAGCTTTTTCCACCAAAGGTTATCAGTTGTCTTGTGGAAGAGAAAAATGTAAAGCACTGCAGAAAAAATTGTTTGATTTTATGTACTTAGCTTATGAATTTGGAAAAAAGAAATTAATTTTTGAATTAACAAAAGTCATCTCAGTGCTGCACACAAATATTGAAATGCTGATTTTTTTTTTACTTTTTGCAACTAAAATATGCTTTAACCACAATTGGAATGAACTTTTTGAGCTATTTTAGAAAAATTACTGAAGGTGTCATCTGCAGGTTATTTAAAATAACTGCAAGTCATGTTTAGTTAAGGGTTAAACCTGGTTCTTCAAGGAAAAACAGTTTGGCAATTAGTCTCTTTGTTTCTTTTGTCCAGAAGAAGTGAAGAGTACTTTTTATGTATTGTCATGTATATCATTTGGTTTGTTGATCAGGTTAATAAGTGCACCTTTAACTCTTACATGCATGTAGCATCTGACACTTGCAAAAAAAACTTTCGAAAACCAACATTTACATTTTTTAGCACCAAAACATAGCTTACACCCCCCTTCATTGGAATAAGCCAGGCCTGGCATTCTTTAGGCATGCAGGCGTGCTGCATGCCTACTGTACTCCTAGAAAAAATTGAGGAGGGCAGATTTTTGCATCCCTTGATTTTCTGGAATGCCAGACATGTTTGGGACTGCCTTTAAAATCTATTATCATTTCGTCCTCTGAGTTCCATTGATTCGCAATAATTCATGACCCATTCCGTGTTGCATTTCGATACATTTTGTGTGTAGAAGACAGTCACATAAGAATTGAATGCAACATTTTGAATAATGTGAAGATGTGTGTGCCAATTTTTCCACTATGTAGCTGAATGTAGTAGAATTTATCAGTCACAATATTAATACCTTGAAGTGAATATAACCAAAATAGCGTACAAGTTTTTTCATTGAAAATTTCAGGTGAAATGGCACTCCCAAGCAATCTGAGGAGGGCAATTGTTTTACCTTGATTTGATAGATTGCCAGGCCTGATAAGCACAATGAGCATTTTCCAATGAGGGATCATAAGCTATGTTTTGGAGGCAAAAATGGAAAATAAATAATAAATCAGAATCACAATTATTTGATTAGTCAACTAACCGTCAGCTGTTGCGGTAGTCGGCAGTTTTTATTTTTAGTTGATCATCGTTCATTTTAACCCTTTACCCATCGCAGACGATATCAAAATTTATTATTTTAAATATCATTTTTTCAAATTTTTAAAAAAATTTCAACAAAACCATATCATGTGACTCCTCATTGGAACGAGCTCGACGAGCTCGTTCCAATGAGGGGTCACATGATATGGTTTTGTTGAAATTTTTTGAAAAACAATATTTTTTCCACTGCTGAATTTGCATATTACGCGGGCGGATGCGGGCGATTTGTTGGGTAAAGGGTTAAAAGGGGTACAAGTCAAGTTTAAATTGTACTATGTAATGAGGTGAATAAACAGATTATTAACCTTTGAAATGTATAGCCATTGTTACTTGTAATATTACATGGCCTATGTTTTCTGCATGATTGTGCAGCAACGTAAGTTCAAAAACATTGAGCCTTGACATTTGCTCAGTCTCTGTTCTCTGCAGTATTAACCAGCACTCTGTTAATCAGTGCTAAAGAGTATCCTTCAAATGGCATACCTTTGAATAATTTGTGGTTTGGGGAGTCATTGTAGATTGCAGAGTAAATAGAATCTACTGTATTTACTCTATGTATTGGGACAGCTAAAAATAATTATTTTCACAGGTGTCCCAATTCTTAGAAAATGGGAAAAGAACACAGCCTGGTCTTGATTTGATGCTGAATAAAGTTGTGTGTGATTCGTTTTCCATCACTATATATGAAAATCGCCGTCCAGTTTTTTTTTATATTTTCATTTTTTGCTTCCAAAACATAGCTTATGATCCCTCATTGGAACGGGCGCATTGCGCTCGTTCCAATGAGGGATCATAAGCTATGTTTTGGAAGCAAAAAATGAAAATTTTTAGTTACTCAAGAATTTTTTTATGAGTGTCGTCTGCTACTAGCGACAGGCCAACTGGAAACAAATCTTTTGAATGTCCCAAACTTTGGAGCATAAACAAAATATAGTTTTCTGGAAAAAATGTGTGTCCCAAATCATAGAGTGTCCCAATACATAGAGTAAATACGGTATAGCCTTGTACACTCGAAGACCCCATTGGAACAATCCAAACTGCGAAAGTGAGAAAATTGTCACAAGACTCAGAATGGTCAGTTCAGTTGTAGTATTAAATTATAACTTGTGCTGGAGTGGAGGGAGTTATATATCGATGAGAATCCGAGAATCGATTCATGCAAAGATTCGCGTAACAACATCAGCAAGAACCCATGTAGATTCTTGCTACACCTCGCCTCGGCTATAATTTGTGTGAAATGAATTGAGTCATTTGAACCCTTTATCAAATGACAGCAAATTAACCAATACAATGTTAACATGAGTTGAAATATCCTGACATTTTCTCAATAAAATTATACAAATATGCCTGTCATTGGAACCGGCTCAACGAGCCAATTCCAATGTCATCCATATTTGTAAGGTTTTATTGGTAAATATTGCTTTGTTTTTTTTTTAAATTATCAAATTCAGTTTGTTTTAAAAATTTAAAAGCTGTGTTGGTTGAAGAGTTAACATGCGTTATCAGTATACAACAGAGGTTCAACCATGGTGGTCTCATGGGATTCTGGGACACTTATAGTGGGTATGGATTCTTTCAACTATTTTCAAATATAAGCCCTGGACAGCTCTAATGTGAATGGAAATTTTTGTGGACAGTACATTTTGGATACGGTTGTTAGATTAGATAAATAGGTTAACCCTTTACCTAACCTGAAAAGCAGACGACACTTGCAAAAATAATTCTTGAATAACTAATTTTTTTCATTTTTTGTCTCAAAAACATAGGTTATAACCCCTCGTTGGAATGAGCTCGACGAGCTCATTCCAACGAGGGGTCATAACCTATGGTTTTTAGACAAAAAAATGAAAAAAATAATGAAAATTAATTGGTGATTTTTTAGAATAGTGCTGACCGGTTTTGGCCATTACGTTAGGTAAAGGGTTAAATGACATTTTTAGTTGTAATCAACAATTTTCTGTTCATCAGGTGAGGGTTGGAATCAATCGAGGAAAAGATTTTTCACGAGGAACTATAGAAATCAATACATATGCTGACAAAGGATCTTATGCTGCATTTAGTGCTGTCCCATATGACATGTACATTCGTGGAATGACTGATGGGATAAATGAAAACACGGTAAGTTCTTGAAATGCTCCACATACTTTTCTTTTTTCTTTTTATTTTCAAAAAATAAGTTTTTTTTCTTTTTTTTTCCTTATTCTACCATAAACAACTGAGGGCAAACTAGATTTTCTCAAGGAACAATACTATTTGCAAAAGGTCTATTCATGCACTCTTACAGCCATATAATAGAGATAATAAAAGAAGTATAAGCAGGCATATGGTGCAGAGTGTGATAATTGAGTGAAAAGGTGTTCTTGTTTCCTGAAATAGAATCTTCCTCAGGAAAGATCTTAAGGTGTCCTCTGAACACTCTCTGGCAGCATCAATTTGGGGTGGGTTATGATGGGGGAAGTTGATGCTTTTTCAGACTTGGGCATAAGAGAGTTAACCCTTTACCCAACGAATTGGCCGCATCCGCCCACGTAATATGTAAATTCAGCAGTTGAAAAAAATATTATTTTTCCAAAAATTTCAGCAAAACCATATCATGTGACCCCTCGATGGAACGAGCTCGACGAGCTCGTTCCAACGAGGGGTCACATGATATGATTTTGTTGAAATTTTTTGAAAAATTTGAAAAAATGATATTTAAAATAATAAATTTTGATATCATCTGCGTTGGGTAAAGGGTTAAGCTAATTAGCTGTTTTCAGCTAATAAGGGCCAAAATGCAAAAATTTTATTTTCTGTAAATATAATGGAGGCCATATAGTGAAAGTATTACATTGCAGACAATTTATTTCTATTAATTAATAGAAATAAATTGTCTGCTATTTAGTAATTTCACTATATGCCCTCTATTTTTTTTAAACAAACCAATAATTTTTACCATTTGTCTCCGAATAATTCTAAAATTTCAGCTAATTTACATGCACAGCATTCTCATTGCAGTAGTGCACGTGTACGATCAGGTGTGGATGTGATATGGCTTCCCTGTGCAGAGAGAGGCACACTCTATTGAGTCTAAAGAACATCCGTGTTCCTTTGCAACTTGCACTTAACCTCATTTGTGCCCTGTCAGTATATGTTGAAAAGTCTTCGTGTCTCATTCCACAGACTCTTTGGTTCCTCTTACATGCAACAGTCTATGTAAACCTAAACATCACCTTTTGGAGTTGCGGAGTTTCTTCACAAACACATGTTACTTGTGGGATTTTGGCCCATTGAAATCTTTCATTATTATCATGTTATATGTCTTTTATTTAGTTAAGAGAACCATTTACATTTAAAAGGTCAGTAAGCCACAAGTTCAAAAAAAAATAAGAGAATATTTTGACAAAATCTTAATTTTCTTTATGCAAAAGTACCCATATGTTTCAAATATTCGTGGAAGCGTTCATGTTGATTAAATAAATTAACTTGAAGGCAAGAATTTAAGGCTTTTATCAAAAAAGGCAGGCATACTTTTTTATGCCCCCCCCCCCCCCCCCCCCCCCCCCCCGTCTTAAGTCAGGGGCATATAGTGATTGAAGTGTGCGTGTCCCTCCGTGTGTGTGTGTGTCCATGTGTGTGTGTGGCCGAGCCAATAACTCGAAAACTGTTAGGGCCACAGTCATCACAAACTTCACACAATTATAAAAGACCATGGGAGGATGTGTCACACACCATAGCCTTCAAGGTCAAGGTCACATTTCAAGGTCACACTAACGGGGGCATTGGCACACGCTTTGCGTTGCCCCTCTTGTTTATCATAATCTGGATAGCTGTTTGCTTACAGAAAATTCTGCCACAGTACAAACTGCAATATCATTTTTCATATTTGGCATTATTCGCTTTTGCATACATGTCTTCTATTGGCATTACAGTAGAATCCTCTTAATTGAATATCCATTTTGCCATTGAAAATTATTCAATTAACAGGAATATACAATTAACAGGGATTTGCTCAGTTTTCTGTGTTCAGGATGTAAACTGAGCATTTATTTTATTATATCTTGTTTGACAGAGCTCTTAGAGCTCTGTCAAACAAGATATAATAGAATAAATGTCTGTGTTGGATGTATGAGGCCAAAAAGGTTGATAAATAAGGGGAATTTGGTGTGTGTCACAGCAATTTTTTCGACATATTACAAAAATTTATATACAATTAACAGGAGTTTACTCTACAACCCATATGCAATTAACAGATCAAATTTGTACTGAAGGTATGGTAAATGGTTTTGTGTTTGAAAATTATATTCAATTAACAGGGATATACAATTAAGAGATATCCAATTAAGTGGGCTCCTCTGTATTTGCCTTTGTATACATGTGTTGTATTTACAGCATATGCCTCCATTCAATTTGGTCCAGATTGTCGTTGTTGATTTATTGCGCTTTAATTTATGTCACGTTGTTGTTTACTTTCAATGTCTTTCATGTAACTTCATTCATATCTTTGCAATGTTGTATGCTGTGAAAATCCATCTGCATTCAAGTTTTTTAAGGCCTAAAAAAGTTAATCTGTTTCTCAGGCCCTCCTGCATGATCCTTTTGGCTGCTGCATGCTCTCTTTTTATAACCAATGCAAACTTGAAAAAAGTAATAATTTAATGGTTTATGTCTGATATTTTACCCAAGTTAACAAAATTGATAAATTTGTCCTTTGAGTGCAACAAAGCTTTGCAATGCTTTCAAGGATGAAATACACCACCATCCATGCTATTCTGTAGATTATGAGGCCTAAAACATATAACAAACCAAGAAATTGAACTTTTGATGGCAAAGAAATAATTACAAAAAAGAAAACCCAATAAAAACGCCCACCCACATACAGTTTTACAAAAAATGTCCCGAGAAACAGAAAATCTACTTTGTGGGGCCTTATTGATCTAATACATGTAATGCTATTTACTTCTAAAATAATGTACAGCTGTTGTTTGTGGTGGTCATTCATTGGGTCAACAGTGAAGGTAAAATTAGAAACCTTGTTCAGAAATTATGGTGTGTTTACTTCCAATGACTTTCATGCAACTTTGTTTATATCTTTGCAATGTCATATGTTGTGAAAATTCATCTGTATTAAAGTTTTATAATTAAATACCACTTTGCCCATTGAGAATTATTCAATTAACAGGAGTATTCTGTTAACAGGAATATGGTCATTTTCTGGTATTCTAGAGCATTAATTTACTCTGTTATAGCTTATATCTTGTTTGACAGAGCTCATGAAGGTCTGCCAAACAAGATATAATAGATTAAATGTCTGCATTGGATGATCTTTGGCCAAATAGTTCTATTAACAAGGGGATTTGGGTTATTGTCTGGGTAATTTCTTGACATTTCACAAATTTTTTATTTAGTTAACATGAGTTTACTCTATGGCCTATATGCAATTAACAGGTCAAATTTGTACTGAAAGTATGGTAAATGGTTTTGTGTTTTGGAAATTATATTCAGTTAACAGATTCATCCAATAAAGAGATATCCAATTAAGTGGCCTCCACTGAAGTATATTTAGCATGTTATTTTGAATTGAACATTTTGTGGAGGCTGGGGTTAACCGTTAACCTAACGAATTGGCAGTATCTGCCCTTGTA
Organism: Pictodentalium vernedei; assembly: GCA_031216915.1. Classification (NCBI taxonomy): domain Eukaryota; kingdom Metazoa; phylum Mollusca; class Scaphopoda; order Dentaliida; family Dentaliidae; genus Pictodentalium; species Pictodentalium vernedei. Next base: position 699,779,266 of record CM062295.1, read on the forward strand.
ATGTACAAATTGAGCAGTTGGAAAAAATTATTTGCCAACACTTGAGGGCCTAATTCCAACTTTTTGCTGCAACAGAACAGGTGGCCCAACATATTATCTCTGGAGGAACTAGAAAGTTACATTGTACGTATCTTGGTAGTTTTTTCAAGGCAAGTCTTGTCTGCCTGTATAGGCTGCCAAGCCTTGCCTAGAAACAACGGAAAAGCCACAGGATGTAAACGGTCAAAAAGTAGAAAAATATGTATAAAACTCTCCAGACCCTTAACTCTTTCGCTGCTATAGGTCCGTACTGAGTACGGACATACAGTTTGATTCCATGTGCTACACGTCCGTACTGAGTACGGAGTTACCACACAGGTAACATCAATACGCCGCACAGTGGTATTCTCAATATAATGCACTTGGCGACACATTTAAGAGGCCGACAATGTGACGTCAGATATTTTTTCGAGTAATTTCTGTCATTTTTACGGAAATACCCGAGTGAACCGCATGTGAAATTTCCAATGAGAGTTACTTTTCCTGATGTTCTTGTAGTGCAAACATGTCAAAAAGATTGTACACAACTGAAGAAGTTGTTGCAGAATTGTATGCAGACAATGATAGTGATGCTGGTGATTTAGATAGTTCAAGTGACTTGAGCGACTCTGATGGATCTGAGGGGAGTTCCAATGCGACTGTTGCGGGCATGGACTATGCTATTACCCATGTTTCGGGTTATACCATACCACAATTAAGTATTGGAACTAAACATTGGACTCCAAACATGTTCAAATATGTTCTAGCAGGTGAAAATTACAAATTATTTTACGTTTCTGATTTTTTTCATTTTTTATCATATTTTTCCATTTTCTCCCATATGTGGCTCAGCACAGGAAATTAAAAACTTGCACAGCAGCGAAGGGGTTAAGGGTTAAACAATTTTGACAAAACCACATCATGTGACCCCACATTGGCATGAGCCCATTGGTGATATGGTTTTGTTGAAATTTTTGAAAAAGTTTTTCAAAAAATAATTGAAATAATACCTTTTGATATTGTGTTCATTGGTTAAAGAGATAATAAAAAAAACTAAAAACAAAAGATTTGTACTTTATGCTGGGTAAAACTTATCTCAAGCTCATTTTTTATTTATTTTAGTTGTATGATGAGTTGGTAGGATATGATGCACCAGCAAAAGGTAGCTATAGACATCTGTGGAGAGTTGGTGAATCAGAGTATGAATATACCTTTTATTCAGCCAGTGGTTATGGCATTGATGCCAATTCTACATTCCAGGTATGGATTTAATATAATAATTTAATCATTTGCCCCGCCTCTGCATTTGATTGGTTGAAAGCATACAGCGTGAAAGTCGTCAAAATCTTATAAACCAAATCACGTCATGATTTGAAATGTCGCTACACGTTTGAACATCCGACCCAACTTTGAAGACTATGGAAGCCCCGCCCACTCAATCCGATTGTCACCATGAGGGCGTGACGGCAGACTGATAGATGGATAACAAGCTTGTAAACAAAGATCAATGATCGATTTTTCATCGCCTCCAGTCAGCGAGAATATAATGATAATTTCTCAGGAACAATTGAATTTCATAAAATATACCGAAGTGGGAGACGAATAAAAGATCATATTACCCAAACATGATTTTGGGGGAACTTAAAAAAATTGTTTTTAATGATATTGTTACGTGACTTGCTAAATATCTGTCGTCTGCGATCAAAAATCAAAACAACAAACAATTTGACAATGATTGACGTGACCTGTTTGTGGCACACTTTCCTGAGTTTGACTGTTGTCTTATGCGAAAATTAAAAGTTTTTCGTTCACGTACACATAGTTTTTATATTTTAATATTACAGCCGGATTAAATTATAAGAAATAACTGTTGTTTTCCTTCGGTTTATGCGATATAAACCGAAAATTTTCAGCATAAGCTTCATAACTCGCTACGCGAGTTATGAAGCTTGTGCTGAAAATTTTCAGTTTATATCTCATAAACCGAAGGAAAACAACAGTTATTTCTTAAATAAATAGGGAGCACAATGGTTAGACCCTTAGACTTTAAACCCTTAACTGGTAGAGTGCTAAATTATTTTTGACCATGAAAATTTGTTCACATGTCTTTGCCTTGTTACAATTTATGGGAGAGTGCCTGTAGGCACTCCCCCATAAATTGTAACAAGGCAAATCTACACAGACTAAATAATTTCACTTCGAAGATAATATGAAGCATATTCACAGAGTATGAGACCCTTATATTACAGTCCCTGCATATCAGAGTAAAGCCCAAATATGGGCTTCCAGCACTCTACCAGTTAAAGGGCCTTATTCCAGATCTGATCACTTTTACTGCAACAGAACAGGTGCCCCAACATGCTGTCTCAGGTTTAACTCACAAGTTAAATTCTTAATTTTTTGGCATTTGCTTTTGATCTGCCTAAAACAATGCAAAGCCATAGGATGTAGATTGTCAGGGTGTGGTGAAATATTTATAAACATCTCTGTCTCCTTAAGGGTTAAACCAAAGGTTAACTGATCCTGATCAGTGATAACTGTATTGTGTTGGGCAAGACACTTTATCACAATTGTCCATGGTGCTGAAGCATACTGTACATCGAATGCTGAGTATTTTCAAAATATCTTTCATCAAATCTAGTCATGGCAGCTGTGAAGCAGCCATGACTAGATTCGATGAAAAATTAATTTAAATTTAACTCAAGAAATCATTGGCCAAAAAGTCTATTCAGTTTCTAGGGTTGGTTAAATGTGATCAAATAATACTTATTTCAGTGGTGAGAGATTTTGTGTCCTGGGCAGGAATATCCGCCAGCAGCATATAAGATGTTAAATGTCTTTATTGCATTACTGAAACCAAATACGTCTATTAACCTGGGGGATTCAGTGTTTATTCTGTAAACCTTTGATAGATTACAATATCTTTTTATTTACTTAACAGGAGTTTACTCTATAACGTATATGTAAATTAACAGGTCAAATTTGAACTGAAGGTATGGTAAATGGGTTGGTGTTTGGGGGTAATATTCAATTAAAAAGTTTTTTAATTAACAGATAATCAATTCAGAGGGCTGCACCAGGGGTCAGCCGAGTGGGCATCTAGGGCAAAGAAGTCACCTTGTCATTCCTCAAGTCACTTTGGCTTAAATGGGAGGGGGGGGGGGGGGGAATTCAAGTTGCTCTCCAAAACTTCCTTGGGAGACATGGCAGTTTTAGGCATTTTCTTATGTTTTATTTTCCCCCAAAAAAATGCTTCTGCATTTATAACATCGTAAACATGGCTGCTGTTAAAATCCATCACATGGCTCTGAAAATTGCCTAAACTAGCCCAATTTTATATTTATGAAAAGAGTTGTAATGACGTAGTAGTTTGAACAGTTAGCCCCAACTGATAGCAATCAGCACAAAACAGCTGTTTAAAAACAAAGTGCCAGCAAAAACAACGAATCACATAAGACATGCATCATGTCAGTTAGAATTTATTAAAATTAACCACCGTTTCAAAACAAAAAAAAATTGTGTTGGAGACAGTTCATCCATAAAAAGTCGAAAGTGCTTATGGTTACACTCTTTTCCATTGAAAAATTGGTTCCATTGAAATTTGCAGTGCAGTTTGCATTGAAAGTTTGACATTGAAATTGAAAACTTGTGTTGGAAGGGAGTTAAAGGTGATAAGGTGGTGATAAAGTTACGATAGAAATCACACATTTTGGGATGAATAAGAATGGCAGGCCTTCATAGCACCAATCACACATGTCAATGTAAAATGGTCGGCAGAGATTGTAATTCTTCTGCACAGTGTATTGGTATTATTACCCAGCACAGAAGGAAAGGGAGACAACTGAAATATTTTGTCATTTACCGAAGAAATAAATTAACTCAAATTGTTAATAACGCTTAATTAACAAAGGATATTGAAAACTTTTTAACTATGATTTTCAATTCAATTAGGGAATTCAGAAACCAGAAATGACCCAGCTTCTTATGTGAACTTGAAATTTATTTTAAATACTTTAAATATATATTTTTTTTAAAGAATATACCTTCTGTTACAGGGAAGAACACTCACAATAGGTAATACTAAATTTCAAATCCACTGCTTTGAGCAAATACAAAATCAACAGCATGATTACCATAGTCATCACTGGTAGGGAAAGAGTTAGAGCATACAGAAACCATAAAACTTGAAAGACACAGTATTTTAGCTCAACTTTGACGAAGTCAAATTTGAGCTATTGTCATGGCCCATCGTCCGTCTGTCCATCCATCCGTCTGTCCATCTGTCCGTCTGTCCATCCGTCCGTCTCCGTCTGTCCGTCTGTCCGTCTGTCCGTCCGTCAACAATTGGCTATGGCTCGGGCTAGAGGTCGTATTTATGAACCGATCTTTACGAAACTTCTTGTGTACCTTTGTTATGACCCTGGGACGGGAACGAGTGTTTTTAGGTGTGGTCCGAAATTCAAGATGGCTGCCAGCGGCCATTTTGTACCGATGATGCAAAAATCAGTTTTTTGTACAGAACTTCTGTATGAAAGTTCTGATTTGAATAAAGTTTTGTATAAATGTTTAGTACCATGGGATACATCACATATAATACAGGTTTTTTTCTCGTGCGTAAATTATGCAAATTAGACTGACTAAATTAGACTGACTTTGATTTATTTAGTGTTACTTTCAGAACTGTAAGTGCCAAGCTGCTATGGCTCGGGCTAGAGGCCGTATTTATGAACCGATCTTTACGGAACTTCTTGGGTATCTTTGTTATGACTGTGGGACGAGAACGAGTGTTTTTGGGTGCGGTCCGCAATTCAAGATGGCTGCCAGCTGCCATTTTGTACCGACGATGCAGAAATCTGTTTTTTGTACAGAACTTCCATATGAAAGCTCTGATTTGAATAATTTTTTGTATGAATGTTTAGTACCATGGGATACATCACATATAATACGGGTTTTTTTCTCGTGCATAAATTATGCAAATTAGACTAACTTTGATGTTTTTTGGTGTTACTTTCAGCACTGTAAGTGCAAATGCCAATACGGCTTGGGCTAGAGGCCGTATTTATGAACCGATCTTTACAAAACTTCTTGGGTACCTTTGTTATCACCGTGGGACGAGAACGAGTGTTTTGGGGTCCGCTCCGAAATTCAAGATGGCCGATGGCAGCCATTTTGTACGAAATTTGGTGCAATCAGATTTTTGCACAGAACTTCCATATGAAAGCGCTGATTTGAATAATTTTTTGTGTGAATGTTTAGTACCATGGGATACATCACATATAATACGGGTTTTTTTCTCGTGCAGAAATTATGCAAATTAGATGAACTTTGATTTTTTCAGTGCTGCTTACACACAGTAAGTACACATGTCAATACGGCTTGGGCTAGAGTCTGTATTTATGAACCGATCTTCATGAAACGTCTTGGGTACCTTTGTTATCACCTTGGGACAGGAACGAGTGTTTCTGGGTGCGGTCCAAAATTCAAGATGGCTGCCAGTGGCCATTTTGTATCGAAATTAGGTCTAATCAGTTTTTTGTACACAACTTCTATACGGCTCATGCTAGATGCCGTATTTATGAACCGATCTTTACGAAACTTCTTGGGTACCTTTGTTATTACCGTGGGATGAGAACGAGTGTTTTTGGGTGTGGTCCGAAATTCAAGATGGCCACCAGCAGCCATTTTGTACCAAAATTAGTGCAATCAGTCTTTTGTACAGAACTTCTGTATGAAAGTTCTGATTTGAATAAATTTTTGTATGAATGTTTAGTAACATGGAATACATCACATATAGTACGGGTTTTTTTCTCGTGCAGAAATTATGCAAATTAGATGAACTTTGATTTATTCAGTGCTACTTATACTCTGTAAGTGCACATGTCAATACGGCTCGGGCTAGAGGCTGTATTTATGAACCGATCTTCACAAAACTTCTTGGGTACCTTTGTTATCACCTTGGGACGAGAACGAGTGTTTCTGGGCACGGTCCAAAATTCAAGATGGCTGCCAGTGGCCATTTTGTACCGAAATTATGTCCAATCAGTTTTTTGTCACAACTTCTACACAGCTCATATTTGTGAACTGATCTTCACGAAACTTCTTGGGTACCTTTGTTTTCACCTTGGGACAGGAATGAGTGTGTTTTGGGGTGCCTTTGTTATCACTGTGCTATGAGAACAAATATTTTGGGGTTCAGTCAGACCCACTCTGGGACTCAAAGATTTCTTTTCTAGTTTAGCATCTGACTGTCACCCACCTTTACAATACTTTACCTATACATTTGTTACAGGCAACGCTCAGTATTTATGTACAGACCATTACAATACTTTATATGTACCTTTGTTATCAGGTCATTACCTAGATGTTTGTCATTGCTGTGTCACATACTATACATGTACATGTCTTTGTCTTGACAAGTTGAGCTACAGTGTCATTGACACTTTCATTTTGTATGGGGGGTGGGGGTGGGGGGGGGGGGGATTTTAACCTACATCCTTGTTATATACTGTGTGACTTAGTTTTTGTGCATGTGTGTATGTTTGTATAACTTTTATTTATTTTTTTCCCACTATTCATCATGTTAGCAATTGCTGTGTCCTCCTTGTATATTTATTTTGGCTCGATGTCATATACGTTTTATGTTTTTTACTGACTTCTCCCCCATGTCCACTTACTTCTCCCTTCTGGCCCCTGACTTCTCCCTAAAGTCTCCGGAGGGAGAAGTCACTTCTCCCCCTCCAGAAGTCACTTCTCCCTAAAATCAGCTGCCAGGCTGGCCCCTGGGCTGCACTATATAGCTATATCTTGTTTCACAAAACTCTTAAGTTTTGTGAAATGATTTCTAATGGGCTTGATTTCAAAATATGTTCTCATGTGAAGTGTCCTTTACAAAACATATCTAGAAGGCATTTGCACAAAATTTTTATGCCTTCACCATGCATTGAGTTAATTGGCTGATATCTGGTATGTTGCTTTGTCTTTGGTACCTACAAATCGAGTTCAAGTTTTGCCCTGGTCAGATGATTTTTCATTGAGTTATTGACCTTGAACTTTTCCATCATTCTGTAATAACAGTTTTCCAGAATTTATTTCACCATACAATGAGATAATTGGCTGATTTCGGATATGTGGCTTTGCCATGGGTACCAACAAATCGAGTTCAAGTTTGGTCCCAGTCAGATGATTTTTTTCAGCATTATCGACCTTGAACTTAGTTTATGATTCTGAAATAACAGTTTTCCAAACTTTTCTTCATCATATGTTAAGATGATTGGCTGATTTCTGGTATGTATGCTTTGTCATGGGTATCTACAAATCAAGTTTGAGTTTGGTCATTATTTTTCATGGAGTTTTTGACCTTGAACTTAGTTTATAATGTGAAAACTCAAAGAATCAGTTTTCCAGACTTTTTTTTCACTGTACATTAAGAATTGGCTGATTTCTGGTATGTAGGTACCTACAAATTGAATTCTGATGGGACAATTTTTTGCAGAGTTACTGACCTTGAACTTTGATGGAAATATTGCAAACAGCCAGTCATTCTACAGGCAACACTTAATCAAGCTACTTTGTGAAGGCATATGTGTTGTACTGACACATCTAGTTTTTCAATAATTCAGTATTTTCCTTTTTGCCAAAAACCAAAGCTTTTGAATCCCCTCATTGGAACAAACTTGACAAGCATGTTCCTTTGAGGGTTTTTTAAGGTATGTTTTTATTGCAGATATATTTCTGTGAAAAGTACTAGTTAGATACTTCCATTATGTTAAGTATAGGGTTAACTTCATTGAGCAGGAGGTTGAGAAGACTGTACCTGGAAAGGTGATCTGCAAAAACAATTTCCTCCTAATTTTCCGGAGTAATTATTTTGTTCCTTATAAGATGAATATTTAACTTTGTTTCTATTTAATTTTCAGAGTGCTGGGTTGCTTGTACTGTCAGATGTAGATGTTTATGAAGTTGTTCGTAAGTTCACAATATAATCTTATGTGATGATGCACATTTCTTTATCCAGTATGGTCAAAGCTCCCCTTAAAATTAGGTCGTAAACAAGTGATACACATTTTTTTTGTCAATTGGATAGAGTGCTTGTCTCATCTTGTAAACAAGCTTAAGGTTCAAGTTCTCAAGCCACCAGAATTCTGAATGGAAGTAAATGCTGTTTGTTATGGCCTGGAACAAGTCTAACCTTTAAATAGTCTATCTCCTATTTTTAGATTCAATCGTCTGGAATATTTCAGTTGGTTGGCAAAGCAAACCTATGGTTTGCTCTTTCGCCCAGGTGAAATATTCCCGAGGATTGAATCTAAAAATATCCTAAACATTCATATTTTTATACTGTACCAATGACCCAGACATAGCTGCTGCTAATTCTCAAAAATCTAGGGCCAAACACAAATTTTGCCCCCCAATCCCCCAAATTTGCATCTAAAACCGAAAATAACATGTCCTAAATGGTCCTCCATACTTTTCCTCCACTGCGCATGCGCAGTGTCAAGGAGGTCTCGAAATTGGTGCCAATTATCATTCTTTGTTTGGCCCTTCATCAGTTCACATCTGACTGATATTTGTGCTTGTAAATCTCAGTTTAAATGATGCCAGACACATAAATATTAGAGAAATGGTGGATCTAAAGAGAAAATAGAAGGAGGAAAGGAAAAATTAGTGGCAGGAAATAATCAGGGCTGTAACTAAATTTTTTTATGAAATTATGTTATGTTCCCTAATTTCAAGGCATGGGCCTGTTGTTGTCATTCTTGCTATAAAGTTACACTGCTTGATCAGTGTTTCCTCTCTCCCTTTCCTTTAGTCCCCCCTTGCTATTCTCCCATGCTTTTGGCATATTTTCTGTAATATTATCACTAAAATTTCTTGGGAGTTTTAGCTTGGTAACAGAATGAATTCTGTTTTTTTCCCATGTTTACGTCCTCACCCATGGGTGTTTAGGCGTTGTGTTCTGCATCTACCATCTGATGTTCTGCAGTTTCTTCCCTGGGAGTCTCTGTTTTGCATCAGATAGTGTTGTAATTGGTAACTGATTTCAGGCCATGTTTATCAGTGCCTGGAGTCATGTTTCCGGTTTTTGTACACTTCTTGTTTACATTGACAACGGTTTCTGTTGCGAGTGATTTCTTGTCTTTGTATTAGTTTAATCATAACAAGATACATTATTATTATACCTAAGTGTTGCATTAATTTTTTTGAAATATTTTAAAAATTTTTGTCCAAACTTAGGGTTTTTGGGATCCATTGGGGCTCAACGTTACTTTCAGAAACTTGGGCTTTTCTGAAAAAATATTTTTTCAAAAATTTTTTTTGATTTCATTTATTTTTTCTATATGTTAATGGATCATGTTATTATGTATCTTTGTTTTCAGGGGTTGGTGCGAGTACTAGGACTGTTTGTGTTCTTTTCACAATGAAAGGATATTGTTCATATTGTTATAAGAGGAAATCTTCTGGGACCAGATGTTGTGGTACAAAACGTTTCGCATTCGGAGCATACGTCCGCCACTTGGGACGCTCCGTTATATAAACAGTCCGGAGAGACTGTCAGTATGGCTTCCTCATCCTCACGGCAGCGCACACGACCGCACCTTGGCTACGTGACCACGGATATCCTGCCAGCTTCGCCGATCAGAGATTCCATGGCGACCAGGTCACACCATCCGGTAGCCAGGGACACGAGGCCTGTAGACTCTGGACGTTCGCATAAAAGAAATATGCAGGAGCATTATCATCCAGAGGTTGTTCCATCGGACCAGAATGCTGCGTTGCCGGATAAGAGACTGATAGCATCACTGGACACAGAATTTTTTGATCGGTTTAGGGACATCGTCCCTGAGTTTCCGACACAGTCCAATAATGTCACAAGAACATTTGAACTATTGAATGACGCTATATATAAGCTTGCTACCAAAACGAGCAAGTATGGTTTCTTGTCCGCAAATGCTGTACATCTGCCTTTCATCAATTCAAGGAATAAATTTGAAACGGCAGGACAGGGCATACCGAGAGTTCCTCTGCGTCTAGACAACCAGGCTGAAGACCTAGAATTGTCTATACCGTCGTCTATGTCAATTCCAACCACTATGTTGGAAACGACAATAATGTCTAATAGAGTTAACTTAGACGCTTTATCACCTTACTAAAGCGTTGTCATTACGTCTTCAAGGGAATGAATTCCGTGATATACTATCCTCCTTAAGAGTTCTTTCGAGGGCCATAGCTTATTCCATGTATAACTCTGCCCTTTCAGTGGCAAACCTGGAGTTGGTTAGATGTGACGCGGCCCTAGCTACATCCACGCGTGTGGATGGTAAGGTGAAAAACTCTCTCAGAGTCGCTTCGGTCTCCGGAGAGCTTCTCTTCGACGGCAAGCTTTCAGCAATCTATGATCAGATAACTAAGAAAGCTTCGGATTCTCTGCTATTCAAATCCACTTCTAAAAAGTCAGATACAGCAGAAAAGAGTAAGACAGGCACTTCTGGGACAAGTACGCCCAAGGGAAGGTCCTATAGAGGTTCCTATGCGTCCTCTAGGTCTTATTCTAGAGACCGTCAAGGCAGCGACTCACGTAGGGGACGTTATACTGGCCGAGATAACCGGTCAGACGTCCCTAGGTCGACGGGGCGAGGTGCGGGTCATGGAGGACGTAGTTTCTCCTTCCACAAGCCTCGCAGGTCCAGGAGGTGATGGTATGAACCTCTATCGTGTTCTGGTAGGCGGAAGATTGTCAAGTTTTATAAACAATTGGGCGTTAATTACGGACGACCCCTGGGTTCGAGGGGTAATTTCGGAAGGACTAAGAAAATCCTTCAAACGAAAGCCTCCATTAACTCGAAGTCCAAAATGGACTCGGCTTCCGTCAAATCAGCAGAAAAGAGACGCTCTTCTATCAGAAGTACAGTCTCTTCTGGAGAAGAACACGGTAGAGGTCGTAGAAGACCAGGAATCACCGGGTTTCTACAGCCATCTGTTTCTGGCTCGTTTCGTCCAGTCATAGATCTGAGCTGGATAAACAAGCTGATCGTCGCTCCGAAGTTCTATATGGAGACAATTCGATCAGTCAGAGCAAGTATTTGGGTGAACGACTATGCTACAAGCATAGATCTCAAGGATGCGTACTTTCACGTCATGGTACATCCGACATTCAGAAAGTATCTACGCTTAGCAGTCCTAGGAGTTGTATATCAGTTCCGAGCGATGTGCTTCGGTTTGAACCTAGCGCCCTGGGCTTTCACTCGAATAATGAACTCGGTAATGATGCATTTCCGAGCTCATTCGTCTGCAGTAATGTCGGCCTACCTGGACGACATTCTTCAGAGGTACGGCAATGAGTTAACGCTTCAGAACGATGTGCAGAATCTGCTTTTATTACTCCGATGTCTCGGTTTTATAATAAATGAGGAGAAGTTGGATCTGGTGCCGACCAAGTCATTCACCCACTTGGGAATGAGCTTCGAGACGTACAACAATCTCGTTCGTCTGCCGTTAACCAGAGCGAAATTAATCAGTTGTTACGCTCGCTATTGTCTTCACTCAGACAAAGTCACAGCAAGAGAATTCATGAGACTGATAGGTCTGTGCAGAGCCGCTGCGGATCTTATTCCGATGGGGCGGTTACGCACTTGTCCTCTCCAAATTTTCTTGACTCAGAATTGGAGAGTAAAGATTCATTCGCTCGATATAGACATTCTCTTGTCAAATCAAGTGAAACAAGAGATTCAGACTTGGGCAAACATTCAGTGGTTGACTCAGGGAGTTCCACTGCAGTTGCCGGATCCGAGTTTTACTATTATGACGGATGCCAGTCAAGCAGGTTGGAGTGCAACATTGATCTCAACGGATTCGAAGTGCCAGGGTCTTTGGGATCCGCAGTTTCTAGGCAAGCACATAAACATCAAAGAAATGATGTCAGTTTGGCTTGCACTATGTCATTGGATGAACATTATTCAGAAAGCACATGTCCAAATCCTGTCCGACAATACGACAGTAGTAGCGTATATTCGGAACCAGGGAGGCACTCATTCCATTCCGTTATTCAATTTAACGGAAAGAATCCTTCTGTTTGTACTAGAATACCAAGTTCTACTTTCGGTCCGTCATATTCCGGGTTGTCTGAATGTATTAGTAGACTCCCTTTCACGGAAGGGTCGCTTGTTGTCAGAATGGACTCTCAACCAACAGATATTCAGTCAGATTTGCTACCAATGGGAGCGGCCAATGATAGACTTATTTGCGACACAGCTCAACAATCAGTTGCAGATGTATGTGTCACCATGTCCGGATCCTCGAGCATATGCAGTAGATGCTCTATCGAGCTCGTCGGACGGAATGATAGGATATGCGTATCCTCCAGCGCCGTTGATTCAGCAGATATTGCTAAAGATAAAACAATCTCAATGCAAAATTCTGTTGGTAGCATCTCTGTCTCCACAGAGACCGTGGATAAATCTACTCAGGTGTCTGCTGTGGGACATACCGCGGAAGCTTCCTCCACGAGAGGATCTTCTTTCGCAGGGGAAATCGCGTCAACTACATCACAACCCGCAAGGTCTCAACCTTCAGGTATTTCCGTTGTGCGGTCCTTCTTGCACAGCAAGCATTTTACAGGACGAGCAGTGGACGCAATTTCAAACTGTAGGAGGACCTCCTCTTCGCTAAACTATGCGGCTAAGTGGAAGGTCTTTTGTCATTGGTGTAGGGATCATTCTGTTGATATTTTTGATCCCTCCATTCCAGACATTGCAAACTTTCTAGTATACTTATTTGATGAGATCAAACTGCAGCCTGTTACTATTAAAGGTTATAGGTCTATGTTATCTGATACCTATGCACACCATGATAGTTTACAAATTGAATCTAATGTCTCTTTATCTAAATTAGTTAGAAACTTCTCGATAAATAGACCTAGAACCCTTAGATTAATTCCTAAATGGAATTTAGCTTGGGTTCTTCTTAAACTAAAAGAAAAGCCATTTGAGCCTCTTGAGACAGTGGACTTCAAATTCTTATCTTATAAGACAGCATTTCTCTTAGCTTTCTCTTCTGCTAGAAGAGTCAGTGAGCTTCATGCACTATCTCTGGACGATTCTCACTATCGTAGTGTCGGGAACACTATTACCTTTACTAGTAATGTTGGATTTTTGGCTAAGAATCAGGCTCCTAATAAATATCCAGAACCTATTGTTATTAAGGCCCTTCCGTCTTCAGATGGGCAGAGGCCTTTACTCTGTCCGGTTAGAGCTTTACGTATTTATAAACGAAGATCTCAGTTTATCAGAAAGGGACGAAAATGCTTCTTTCCGTCTCTGATGCCTAATAGAAAGGACATTATGGTCTATTCTATTGCTAGATGGATTCAATTAACTATCCGTCCTGCTTATGATAATCTATCTTCAACTCAGCAGGCTGTGCTTTAGATTTCGGCTCATGAAGTAAGAGCTCTTTCTACGTCTTGGGCTTATGTAAATAGTGTTGCTATTACAGATTTAATGAAGGCTGCATATTGGTCTCAGCCATCCACATTCACAAATTTTTATCTCAGAAATATTGAGTCCATTTCTGGAGACCTGCATTGTTTAGGTCCGTTATCTGTTGCTCAGAATGTCGTCCACTAAACAGTTGCAACTATAGTTACGCAGGCTTTCTGTTCAAGCAGTGACTCTGTCCTGCTGCCCTCTTCACACTGGGCTATTTGACCCAGGGCAAGGGGAAGGTGTGGGGGGGGGGGGGAGGGTGTTCCCTTAGGTCACCTGCTTTATAGTGAAAAGCAAAGGGGATACTCTGGAGTCAGTAATTCTGAGTCGGTACTGGGATGGTTTTAAAGTGTAAAGCTAATGTTTAAATTCTTTCATGTCATATTTTTAAAGTGTAGCTCGGTGTGAAGCATTTGTATATGTCACGTGTCAAACGGGTGTTAATATACAATCCTCGGACACTTTTAATGAGTATAAAGAGTCTCAATTCTCTGGACTTACTTTATTTATTGGCTTACTTTAAAAATAATTAGTATAAAGGGTCATACTGGATGTTAATAGAGAACATGGATGTTATTATGCTCAATTATGAAAGGTGTTGTGTCTTTCTAATTTGTCATAAATAAGAAATATACATGTAAAGCCTAATCCTCCTTTTCTCCTCGAGGGGATGACTCTATTATATATAGTTGAGCTTATTGGATTTTCCTCTATGTCTTAGGCCCTCCAGCCTTTTTTCTATTCAGCTATGTCTGGGTCATTGGTACAGTATAAAAATGTTAAAAAATTTATAGTAATTTATATATTTTTTATACTTACCAATGACCCAGACGGGGATGGCCCTGCCAGGAGTTGGGAACTCGTACCTCCCCGCTGAGTACATAGTGCTGACCAGGCACTGCTTGTAAGAATGATAATTGGCGCCAATTTCGAGACCTCCTTGACACTGCACATGCGCAGTGGAGGAAAAGTATGGAGGTCCATTTAGGACATGTTATTTTCATTTTAGATGCAAATTTTGGGGATTGTGGGGGAAAAATTTGTGTTTGGCCCTAGATTTTTGAGAATTAGCACCAGCTATGTCTGGGTCATTGGTAAGTATAAAAAATATATAAATTACTATAAATTTTTTAACTTTCTTTGAATCATTGCAAGAAATATTTCTCTATCGAGAATTTAATTGACAGAATTTTAAGTGGCTTTACCAATGCTATCAGCGATGTTTATTTGTTAAACAGTTATGGATGGAGACTCATCACAGCAGCAGTTTTATGATTACTCCACTTAGTTCCACTAATTATCTTGATATTTTGATGTTTTTTCAAGGTGACTTAAATACTTATTAATTGGAATGTCTGTTACCAGAGCATGAAAGAATATGTGTCGATCTTTGTAAGTAAGAGGACATCACATTTCATCAATGACAAATAGCCCATAACAGCTGATCACAGCGTCTAATTCCGCACAGAATTAGACCATTGCCTGAGAGCCTGCATAAGGTCATACACATTCCTTTAGCATATATGTGACCAGGTTTCAAATCCTGCTAATGTTTGGATTGTAAACAAGATGATCCTCATTTCTTTATCAAATATGATATTTAAGTCCCATTTATGTTTGGGTTCAAAACAATCTGATACACATTTTGTAGTGAGTGTGAGGTGTGTTCAACTCCTGCTTATGTTTAGATTGAAAATAAAATGATACCCATTCCCTTAGTCACTGTAGGCTGTGTTGAAGTCCCAATCATGCGCAGTCCACAGTTCGATCCTGATGAGGGGTAACTGCGTTGTGTCCTTTTGAAAAACACTTTATGCTGATTGCCCACATGGGGTCTCTGTAGCGCTGTGTACTAAGGCATACTGCATGTTGATGGTGCACTTGTTTTCAACCAATGCTAACCCTGCTTGTGCTTGATGGTTCTCTCTGAGTACTCCGGTTTCCTCCACCTCTAAAATGCTTCATCATGAGTGATTTTGTCTGTCAAAAGTGTCATTAAACTTAAATAAAAAAAAAAAAAAATCTTGTCCAGGTTAAGAACAAGCTGATGCAAATATCTTCCGCTAATATGGTATGGAGTAATGTTTTCTCACCACTAGGTTCTATAAACAATTATAGGTATTGTGATATCAATTCACTTACTGCTCACCTTTGTATGGTAGAAAAGTGATGCAATTTACTCTGCCTTTGTGAATCCATTTAACCCTTTACCTAACTTGAAAAGCAGATGACACTTGCCAAAAAAAATTCTTGAATAACTAATTTTTTTCATTTTTTGTAAAACATAGGTTATGACCCCTCATTGGAATGAGCTCATTGAGCTCGTTCCAATGAGGGGTCATAACCTATCTTTTTGAGACAAAAAAATGAAAAAAATAATGAAAATTAATTGGTGATTTTTTTAGAATAGCGCTGGCCGGTTTTGACGTTATGTTGGGTAAAGGGTTAAAAACTACAGTCACAGCATGACAGCTTTAACACCATCAAACATCATGGTGTGATCTTACTACATTGATTAACATGACAAGATTTGTGCCTATTCTCTTATTATTTTCTCACAATGCTTCTATATTTTTCCTATCCTTCCCTCTAATTTTTTTGTGTGAGGCCTAAAAAAGTTAAAAATCTGTTTCTCAGGCCCTCCCACATGGTTCTTTTGGTTGCCACATGCTCTTTTTTTTATAACCAATGCAAACTTAAAAATAAAAATTAAATGGTTTATGCCTGATATTTTACCCAAGTTAATAAAATTGATAAAGTTTTCCCTTGAGTGCAACAAGGCTTTGAAATGCTTTAGCATTGCAGAGCCTTCTTGCTTTCAAGGGACAAAATACACCACCACCATGTCATTCTGTAGATTATGAGTCCTAAAACATAAAACAGACCAAGAATACAAACTTTTGATGGCAAAGAAATATTTACAAAAATAATAATTAAAATAAAAAAACTGCCCTCCCACATGCAATTTTACAAAAAGAGAAAGAGATGTTCTACTTTGTGGGGCCTAATGTTAACTTTTGTTGAAAAAGATTTCTTTTTATTGTATTAGATAACTGTAAAGCAGAAGAAGATCAGTACCCTTGTTATGATGGATTTTCATGTTACTCGAAGGCTGAGGAGTGTGATGGGAAGTTTGATTGCCCCAATGATGGCGCTGATGAACGAGATTGTAAGTGTATTTATACTTTATTATTACCACTTTAGCAGGCATTCCTAGCACCTTAAAATAGTTTTACTGAGCATTAGTACACCATAGTGCTCAACAGGTCATGTGATGTGTGGGGCCATTAATGGGTTAACATATCCAATAACAGCCCGACACATCACATGACTCAAGAAATCGAACAATCAATAATTTCTCTTCCTACAATTCTTCATCACTCCTAAAATTAATTCAAATTTTAGCATAAACACATCGCAATTCTGTTAGTTTTCTGATTGTTATAAGGAAGTTACACTGCAGGATTATAAATTGGCCCAATTTTCTAATTGTCATAAGGAAATTACACTGCAGGATTATAAATTGGCCCAAATTTTTACGGTAATATGTTTCCTATTTTGTGCATGATGTTTGTTTGACAATAAATCCACATGGCAGACAATAAATAAACCAATGTCAATTCCGATTTCCAAAATGTCTAAATCGAGTGAACTGGATGAGCTTTGGATGAATTTGCGTGAACAAAGTTCTAACTGTATGGGTCAGTATCAGCAAATGCACCCTCTGGGAAAGGCATTCTGCAAATGAGAGATTGCTTATTTCCAGGCTTGCTTATTTCCAGGCTTGCTTATGACCTTTATTGAAACAAGATTAGTTGAGCTCTTTCCAGTGAGGAGTCCTAAGCTATATTTTTATTCCAAAATTTTTAAAATAATCTGCATACTAGGCTTTTCATTCATGCTCAGACCTGTGCTTCTAGCACTGAACCAGTAGACCTGACAGTCAACTTTTTCAGTGCAAGAAGCACAGAGAGGAGCAAACAAGATCACTGGAGGCTCATGCCTTGTCTGGAATTGCTTTCTCATTGCGTTCTATGTATCAGCCAGCTTTGGCCATGTGACTCAAGAGTGTTGAGCCCTGACATCATTTTTATTTACCATCTCAGATGTTGAGATCCATGTGTTTATTTATATATTGTAGGTCCACAAATAGACCTGATATCAAGAACAAGAAACAATATAAATCGAGTTGGCAGATTCATGAGATTTTATGATAACAGTTCCTGGGCATGGAAGGAATATTTTGTCAAGTAAGAATGAAATTTTATTTTGGAACAAAGTTTAACCCTTTGAACATGAGGGGCTGCTTTATCAGTCCAGGAGCATGATACATCATACTTTCATTAAGTAGGATAGCTGCTAAGTTAAAGTTTGGGGTAGACCAGTCAATATTTTCAATTGGAAGCCCCAAGGCACAGTGAATGCATGATTTCTTATTCTTTGGGCCACACAAAGTAGATCTTCTGTTTCTCAGGCCATTATGTGTAAAATTGCATGCGGGCGAGCGTTTTTTTATTTTATTTTTATTTCAGTAATTCATGTTCTTGGTTCAAGTTTTAGGCCTCATAATCTACTGAATAGCATGGGTAGTGGTGTATTTCATCCCTTGAGTGCACGAAGGCTTTGCAATGCTAAAGCATTGCAAAGCCTTCTTGCACTCAAGGGACAAATTCATCAATTTTTTCAACTTAGGTAAAATATCAGACATAAACCATTTAATTTTTA
Organism: Pictodentalium vernedei; assembly: GCA_031216915.1. NCBI lineage: Eukaryota > Metazoa > Mollusca > Scaphopoda > Dentaliida > Dentaliidae > Pictodentalium > Pictodentalium vernedei. The sequence continues at coordinate 699,797,490 of CM062295.1, forward strand.
TTTTTTCTAACATAAAAATTGGTTATAAAAAGAGAGCATAAGGCAGCCAAAAGGACCATGTTTGAGGGCCTGAGAAACAGATTTTTTATTTTTTTAGGCTTTGCTAATAAATTTTTTGATTGGGTGAAGTTGAATTGTTTCATCCTGTTTCCAATTATTACTCAATAACTTTTAGAAATCTGTATCAATATCTATTTCTTCTAAAAATTTCACTTTCACTTCTGAAATATATTTTATTATCCCTTCATGAATTGAATTTTGACTTGTTCATTCTAATTAGGTTATGATAGCCATAAAAAAAACTGAGTGAGGGAAAAAGTAAATTCCCTTAAATTTGGTGGAATTTTCAGTAATTTTGTTAACAAACACCATGGGAATTTACCTCAACCAGTGAGTGGTCATACCTGAACACTCACTTGCTTGATCTACAAAAACCTGAGCACCCCACAAGCAAACTCACAGCACATGGACCGTTGGTAGATTACCAGGTGGTCCATGAGGTACAAATTTGCTTGGTCCTCCACTGGTCTATTGGTCAAAGGACTAAAGATTTGGACTTAAGTTCACCTGCTGGGAGAATCTATCTGTGTTGAGGGTGAGGAATCTATTCCGAAGTACCATGATTGCACTGTATTTAAATATAAATACTTTTGAAAGAGAAAAAAATATTTGTTAACTTTCTAAACCCCATTTACAAAAAAATCTTGCATCCATCTCTGACTTTCTCCAAAAAATTTGGACAAATCTGTCTTTCCAAACTAAATTTATCTTACACTTTGATCATACTCATGAATGCTTCAAAAAATAGTCATATTTCCTAATTTAACCCTTAAAGGCCTATTTCCAACTTTTACTACCTCAAAACAGGTGCCCTTAACCCTTTACCGAATGGAGACAATTTCAAAATTTATTATTTTAAATATCATTTTTGAAATTTTTTCAAAATATTTCAACAAAACCATATCATGTGAACCCTCGACGAGCTCGTTCCAAAGAAGGGTCACATGATATGGTTTTGTTAAAACTTTTCGAAACTTAATATTTTTTCAGCTGCTGAATTTGCCTATTACTCAGGTGGATGCGGGCGATTTGTTGGGTAAAGGGTTAACATGCCATCATGAGGAGGTTCTGCTGACAACAGGCAAATTATCTATGCAGTGATGTCTAGTTACAGTCTTGGCTGCCAGTTTAGGCAAACAAGACTTGACTAGCAATCACTGCTAAGCCACTGGATGTTTTAAAGGCATGGGCGGGGTGCACTGGCTCAGTTGATAGAGGTGCAGGCTGCAAGCCGGGAGGTCCTCGGTTCGAATCCCACCTGCGTCAACCGCGTTGCGTCCTTGGGCAAGACACTTCACCCCCATTGCCTATGTGGGGGTACTCCGGCTTCCTCTATCCATAAAACTGTCATGGTCATGATAGCCATTGTGCATAAATATGTGACCTTAAACATGAATAAATAAATAATAGTGCTGTGGGCTGGTGAGAATTCAGGATACTTGTCCAGGCCCTTTAGGGTAAAATCAGCAAGATTTTATTTATCATTAATTCAGCATAATTTCCAAAATATACTTCCACCTTTGCTTTTACTTCATTAGTATTGAAAGGATGGTTCCACTTGGGAACACAGGGTTGAAAGAGTTTGATTGAAAGGTTTAATTGATTTCTTCTCAATTTACAGGCCAGATGGAAGAGTTGATTTTAGAATGACAGTTCCCAAGTACCCCTTGTCTTGGATTATTAATTCTTTGGCCATCAGTAGGGAGAATGGCCTTGCAATTATGGCAAAACCCATCAAGGTAAGTTATAAATATAATTATAAATGTTTGAGTGTTCTCAAGTGGCAGGGCATTGTTCTTTATGACAGTCTATGGCACATGATGAATGTGCATGTTGTGCTCCTCTCATTTAGGAGTCATAAGTTATGCTTTGGAAGCCCAAGATGGACAATTAACAACAATTTGATAATTGTTTGTACTGATCTGGACTATTTTTCTTATTTGCTAGGCAGAAGATTAATATGAGTTAAGCCACTGGGAATTCAATATATATGCATGTATTCTAACCTTGTCTGACACATGTTGATGAGCTAGAAAGGCCTTTAGGGTGAAAATGTCTAGAAATATTTCCTTTGCAACTAACGAAATACTTTTCGAAAATTGTAAAATACCATACACAATACATTAGTATCCAAGGGATAAAAAACAAATGCAAAATCAATGAGTACATGCCTTTTTATACCTAAATCTTACCTGGAGCTCTATAGAACAATAAGTTTTCTCTTTATATTGGGCAATTATTATTTATTTTAAATATCCATGCTATCTCTGTAGTGTCTTGCTTCGTCTGTTTCGACTACATTCTAATATCTAGTTCTCTTTATTTCTATCTTTTTTTTGTACCATCCATGAAATGGGTTTCTTCAGTTGGGATTTGAGATGAACTTTAAATGGCATCCATTTGGGTTCATATATTCAAAGGTGGAGGTGATTTACTTAATTTTTTCCTGTTAATTCCAGTTTCATACAAATATCCTCCGTAATGTCAACCCTAATTATCTAGAACTTCTTCCTGCTTTCAAACTACATATTGATTTCTTAATTCATTGCATAATATGACTAGCAGATGACACTTGCTAAAAGTATCAAATAATCAAATGCTTGACATTGTTTGCTCCCTAAACATGTTATATGGTCCTTACAATGTGAGGTCATAAGCTATGTTTTGAAGCAAAAAGTGACAAAATATTTGAATTAACAACAATTATGAAAAGCACACTTGCCCGATATTACCACTGGGTAAGGTAAAGCGTTAACTACCAAAAATGCACTTAGTTTGTGCAACAGTTGCCTCCCCCCCCTCTCACACCTGACCTCCCAATCAGTCCACCTGGATGGATTTTATTTTTAACCACAGTGCCTCGTGACATATATTCATTGACCTCATTACCTGTACTCGTTGGACATGAAAACATCTTATTTTGAAACTGTAGAGCATTCACAGAATCAGCAAAACCACAGTAAGTGTTCTATAAGGTAGAGTGTTTGATTAACCGGTTGAGTGCTAAATTTTTATTGGCCACAGATTTATTTTCTTCATATATTGCTCTGTTAAATTTGATTGGATAGTGCCAATAGGCAATATCCAATCAAATTTAACTGAGCAATGTAATATCAACAAAATCTGATTCTTGTCAAGGTCAGTATAAAATCTTCTCTAACAGTGTACATAGTTTTGTCCCACCATTTGCCATTTTGTAAAGCCCAAATATGGGCTTCCAGCACTCTACCAGTTAATGGTGGAAGTTGAAATTGGTCCATATGAGCTTGACTTGCGACAATTTATTGGAGCATGCCTATTGGCACTCTCCAATAAATTATGACAAGTTAAATCGATATGAACAATTTTTTTTACTTAGGTGAGAATATGAAGCACGTCCATGAAATATGAAGCCTTTCAATTAAGACATCAGCACATTTCAGTGGAGCCCAAATATGGGCTTCTGGTATTCAATCTCTTAATCATTGGTAAACATCATTCAAAAACTTGAAAAATATTTGTGTCATATTTTGTACAAGAAGCGTGTGTTAACAGTATGGGTCAGGTCTTTCATTTTAATACATTACTTTCCAACAAAAATATTAAAAAATTATGTCTCTATTTTTGACTTTCTATGAAATTATATATATTTTTTTTTTGTGCAATTGAAGATGGTAAGTACATAATGAATGTTAAATGTGAAACTAGTCTTGTTATCTTTTTGAAGATGTATTGCTAATTTGCTTTTAGTCACATTTTTGTTTCATTGTAGTAGTATGGGTTATTTATTTTCCTTCAAAGGTCAAATGATAATGTGATACCCCTTTTTGTTATGCCCCAAAAATGTTTTCAGGAGCATATAGTATTTGTCATTTCCATCTCTCCGTCAGGAAGATTTTTGTGTCTGTCTGTCAGGAAGATTTTGATGTCCACTCCATAACTGAGATGCTTTGCTGGATTTTGTTGAAACTTTGCATACATGTTACTTATGGGGACACGATGTGTTTTGCACAAATGTTTTTTTTTGTTCCATGGAGGTCAAGGTCAACTGTCTGTCACAAAGATTTTTGTGTGTGCTCCATCGCTCTGAGATGCTGCATTAGATTTTGTTGAAACTTAGTATATATGTTGCTTTTGGGGAGATGATGTGTCGCGTGCGCAAATGTTTTTTTGTTCGATGGAGGTCAAGGTCACAGATCAAGGTCAACTCTCGATCAGGAAGATTTTCATGTCTGCTCCATAACTAACTCTGAGATGCTTTGTTGGATTTTGTTGAAACTTGGCACACATGTTGCTTATGGGGACACAATGTGTTGCGCACAAAATGTTTTTTTTCTGTTCCATGGAGGTCAAGGTCACAGATCAAGGTCAACTGTCTGCCACGAAGATTTTTGTGTCCGCTGCATCACTCTGAGATGCATCATTGGATTTTGTTGAAATTTGGCATATATGATGCTTTTGGGGAGATGATGTGTAGCACACAATCATTTTTTTTGTTCGATGGAGGTCAAGGTCACAGATCAAGGTCATTGCCACATCAGGGACATAGTCACTTCCAAGTGACAGTCTCTTGTTAACCACGATACACAGAGGGTGAATTGCCTCGAAAACACTTGCAGTGTGACATTTCCACCCAAACTCTAACTCTCAAATCTTGTGAGAGGACATGAAAAACAAAAGTACCATTTCAACTAATAGACCTCTGGCGGGAGTTTACATCATACCTTTGACACTAGTTTTGTGTCCTTGAACAAGACACTTAACCTCACTCTTACGAGTGCAGGGAAAGATTAAGAAGTTGTTAACAAGTGCATGGGAGTCCTTCCATCCGGGGTCAAAGGCTACTAACGAGAAGTGCAGTGGCTCAGTCATTATGGAATTGAATTGGACTTCAAACCAAAAGTTCCACAGTGCATTCCTTACCATCATTAACTGTGTTGTCCTTGTGCATGCAAAGTGTACTGCACAGCGATGGTCCACTTGCATAAAATCAATGCTAACCCTACTCGTGCAGAGTTAGTATGTCGGAAGTCAAACAGTTGCTTGCTGCAGCACAGTGGTTCAGTATGAGTACTCCTGCTTCCTCCACCTGTAAACCTGTTTGACACAAGGTGACCCTGGCTGACAAAAATGTTATTAAACCGCAATAAATAAATGTCCTGCTGATAACAGTAAAATTTCCCTTGCAGTGGCTTTTTGTCTATTCAGGACTACCAGTAAAGGCAGCCAAGACTCTTCTAGAACTAAATGCTAAATGACAAGATTTAAAGATGGTCTGATATAATGAGATTTCAAGAAAATAGTCTCAACTCTTAACCCTTTACCCAATGTACAGGATATGAAACTTTATTATTTTAATTGTTTTTTCGAAATTTTCCAAAAATTTCAACAAAACCATACAGTTTGACCCCTTATTGGAACAGGCTCGATGAGCTCATTCCATTGAGAGGTCAATATACCTTTTTTCAATTGCTTAACTTCTAGAGTGCTAAATTATTTTTCAAAGATGATTTGAAACGTGAGTATTTTTTTCAAAGATACCATGTTACCTGTTGCGGGTGCCTTAGTTTAGGAAGATTCTGTAAATAATTGTTCTTTTACTATTTATTGGAAAGTTCCTCCAGGCACTCTCCAATAATTTGTAAAAAAACAATTTTATATGAACATTTTTAGCTTAACTTGACAAATATAAGATAAGCTATTGTCATCATGAGTGCGTAAGTCAAAAAGTCTGTCAGTCTGTTCACATTTTCTTTGGCACAGGCTACATCCCATAGTTCTTGTCCAATCATCATGAAATTTCATATGCAGGTTGGGAGTCATGTCTAGATGAGAACATCCCCTTTTTGTCATGATGGGTCAAATGTCGTGGCTGCAAGAGCCTGAAACCAGAAAACCTTTAGCACAGTCTTCAGGTCATATTTATGAAGGGATTTCATTGTAACTTGGTAGGATAACTCTGTATAATGTCTAGATGAGAATGCCCCCTTTTGGTTGTGATCGGTCAACCATGATGGCTGCGAGAGCCCGAAACCTGAAAGCCTTTGGCACAGTCTACAGGTCATATTTATGAAGCGATTTCATTGTAACTCAGTAGGATAACTTTGTATAATGTCTAGATGAGAATGTCCCCTTTTAGTTGCGATCGGTCAACCATTACAGCTGTGAGAGCCCGAAACCCAAAAACCTTTAGCGCAGTCTACAAGTCATATTTCTGAAGAGATTTCATTGTAACTTGGTAGGTTGACTCCGTATAATGTCTAGATGGGAATGCCCCCTTTTCGTTGTGATCAGTCAACTGTCATGGCTGTGACAGCCAGAGACCCGAAAACCTTTAGCACAGTCTACAGGTCGTATTTATGAAATGATTTCATTGCAACTTCGTAGGATGACTCTGTGTAATGTCTTGATGAGAACGTCCTTTTTTAGTTTAGTTTAAACAATATTTATTTCCAAAGCATGTTTAAATTATACAGTAACAAGCAGCATAAACTGACAGAAAAGTAACAAACATGGAAATGGAGTCAGCAACAAGCCAAAGGCTTACACTGGGCTGTTTCCAAGTGGAAGGAAATATCACCAAAGAAAAAATTTTTGCGGCAATGACCAGTTTGTTATTGTTGAGCCAGCAGTGGGCTCTGTGCTGAGGTTGAGATCTTGATTTGATCCATTCGTGCCTATTAAGCACTATTTTTGGCACAGAACACACATCGTTACTGCTCCAAATTATGAAGAGAGTATTTTTACAGAATGTGGTCATGACCAAGTATCACCCACAATCTGCAGGGTATGCCGCTGGTTGCGAGTGACACCTAGACCTCTCCATATTTTGCGCTAGATTGGTCTATCTTCCCATATCTGTTGAGGGATGAGTGTGACTGTTTTCCGTGAAAGTTCTATTGGAGTTGGTTGTCGTTAGACATCCACATGCAGTCCTTTTTTGGTCAAGTTCAGTCAACAGTGATGGCCGCAGGGGCATGTTACCTAGATTTCTTTAAGACAGTCTACAGCTTGCATTTATAAAGGGATTTCATTGCAAATTTTCAGGATGACTCAGTATAATATCTAGATGAGAATGTCTTATTTTGGCTGTGATTGGTCAACCATGACAGCCACACAGCACGTGATCTAGGTTTGTTTAGCACAGTCTACAGTTCATATTGATGAAGCAATTTCAGTGTAACTTAGAAGGATAACTTGGTATGATGTCTTGATGAGAGTGTCTTATTTTAGTCCTGATCGGTCAGCCGTTACCGCCGCCTGGTCACTTCATCCAGAGTCCTTTAGCTCTGCTTACAGGTTGTTTTTATGAAGGGATTTCATTGTAACTTAGTAGGATAACTTGGTATAATATCTAGTTGAGACTCTCTTATTTTTGTCATGATCGGTGAACCATGACCACCGAAACATCACATGACCTAGATTCCTTTAGCAAAGTCTACGAGTTACATTTATGAAGAGATTTCATTGTAACTTGGTAGGATGACTCACTTTGGAATGATTTTACTGTAACTTGGTTACTTTGGTTGACATACGTTAATTGTTAGGGCCACATCAACCCAGGTCTTAATTCTTTAATACAGTCTGCAAATTATTCTTATTGAAAACACTGCATACAGGAAACCGAAATTACAATATTCACAATTATCACAATTCTTGTCTTATTTTATAATCCTTTCATAAACATTGAACATTATCCTTTTCATCAAACACTACACTCAATAAAGTTAAGCTACAGTGCCATTGACACTTTCATTTTTTCTACAGTGCCATTGACACTTTCATTTTTACTACAGTGTCATTGACACTTTCATTTTATCCACAAATGGCAAATTAATGCCCACAGTGTAAAGCCACTAAAGTGGCTTTTAGCACTTTTCAATAAAGCCATGATAGTGACTTCTAGCACTCGACCTGTTGATTTCGCATGCATCATTCACACCTCTGACTTCAGCATGTGAACACCTGAACTGAAACAACATGGGAGCACTGGAATTACCGGCAAGATTACAGAACACCATATCAGCTCTGGGCATCTCTCGTCCCATCACCTGGATTATCCAGGAGAAGGGCGAGAGCGTCTATCTGACACTTGAATTCGCCACTGATGAGAAAATCACCCCCCCCCCCCCAAGGGTAGAGGTAATACCTTTAATTTAATGAGAGGACCTCCTCTCACACTGGTCCTCACCCAAGGGTGTCTGGAGGCCCTGAAAAGAAAAGGAAACCTAGAAGAAAGAGCCCATCCACCAAGCGGAGGGATGCCCGATGCTTGGAGGCATTTTTGGAGAAGAGGAAAGAGAAAGATGAGGAAAAGAAAGAGCCAAAGGCCGCCACCACTTCCCCTCCCACAGACAGTCCCATCCTACTGCCGGCACCCCAGCCGGTGTTGTCAGGTGTGGAAGAGTCTGTGGAGACTGAGGTGGAAATGGAAGCTGCCCTCTCGCCTCTTACTGATCCCCACTGCCTCTTCCTTCCGAGCCAAAATGCCAGGACCCGGACAGTTGGCTGGAGAAAATCATAGAGGACAATAAGATTAAAGGGGACCTACATAGGAAAGATCCTTGGGCAAGACACTTCACCCCCACTGCCCACGTGGGGGCACGGTGACGTGTACTAAGGCGTACTGCACGTCGATGGTGCACCTGTCTTCAATCAATGCTAACCATGCTTGTGTGGGGTTGGTATGTTGGGGAGCTGACAGTTGCTCACCATTGCTCGGTGGTACTCCGGCTTCCTCCACCCATAAAACTGTCACGGTCATGGTTAGCCATTGTGCAGAAATATGTGACCTTAAACACCAATAAATAAATAAATAAATACATAGGAAAGAGATGGACAGAAAATACGAACTATTCCTCCAACAAATAGAAGAGACAAGAAAACTGATAGAGGCCCAACCACAGCAGGAGCCTCAGCCATCAAACACGACCACTCCAGACTCAGCCAGGACCAGACCATATAAACCACATCAGTCACCATCAGGCAGTCCACCAACAACGCCGACTGCCACTGTCTCTCCATCCAGACAACCACCTCTAAAAAAGAAGCAAAAGAGGCACAAGCGAAAAAACCATTTGATCCGGACCAGTTGTAAATTATGTGGGCAGATATTGTTGATTCACTGGGTAAAGGGTTAACTCTTTACATAACCTGACTCATAGATGACACATGCAACAAAATGTCTTGAATACCTAAATAATTATCTTCAGTGTTTGCCTCCAAAACCAAGCCTATGACCCCTTACTGGAATGAGAACAATGAGAGTGTTACAATGAGGGATCCTGAGGTATGTTATGGAGGCAAAAATTAAAGATGTTATCAAATTTGAATGGTAAGTGCACTGCACGTCGATGGTGCACTTGTCTTCAACCAGTGCTAACCCTGCTTGTGTGGAGTTAGTACGTTGGAGAGTCTGACAGTTGCTCACCATTGCTTGGTGGTTCTCTCTGGGTACTCTGGCTTCCTCCACCTGTAAAACAGTCTGACACGAGATAACCCTAGCTGTCAAAAGTGTTAAACCTCAGTAAATAAATTGTCTTCGTTGATGACTCCAGTAATGTTAACTTCATTTTCTTGAATTGCATTAGCTCTTAATTGTAATAGGCTTGTTAGAATTGATTAGTTTAAGTCTAGTGTACATATTTTGCATGACATCAAATTTATTTGGTTTTTAATCTCGCTTGTTTAAACTTGGGTTGCTGGGGAGGGAATGGTGGAGACTGGAATCTCATTGTCAGTCTGTTTAAATGTTAATGTTTTAGTGTTGTAACCTGTTCAAGAATCTGAACATTTTTGCATGTATTTGCTTCACCGATGGAATGTTATTGTGTAACTTTTTTTTTAAAATGTGCATTTTAGGCCAAAAAAGTTTTTAAAATCTGTTTCTCAGGCCCTCACACAGGGTCCTTTTGGCTCCCACATGCTCTCCTTTTATAACCAATGTCAACTTAATAAAAATGAAATGGTTTATGTCTGATATTTTACCCAAGTTAATAAAATTGATAAATTTGTCCCTTGAGTGCAAAGCCTTCTTGCACTCTGGGACAAAATACACCACCACCCATGCTATTCTGTAGATTATGAGGCCTAAAACAAAACAAGAACATGAACTTTTGATGACAAAGAAAAAATGACAAAAATAGAAAATAAAATAAAAAAACACCCGCCCACATGCAATTTTACAAAAAATAACTTGAGAAACAGAAGATCTACTTTGTAGGTCCTCACCACTGGACAATTTTGCAAAACATATTTTAATTTTTCATAAGGTAATTATCCTTGCTGTGCAATGACATGATGTCAAATCAGGTGTTTACACCAAAATTACTCGTCTCAAGAGCAGAAGTTATATTTGATAAGTTTCAGAAGTTATATTTGATAAGTTCAAAAGTTATATTCGATAACATTTCTTATCTACCATTTACCCAGAAGTGCAAATCGCAAACAGTAATATCAGTAGCTATAAAATTTGGCTATAAAAGATCTTGTATCACTATTGCAGTAGCAATAAAAGCCACATGACATCGTGAGAAATGAACTCACACATACTTGATGGATTGACGCTTTGAAATTCCCACAGAGTAAGTAAAAAAATTATTTTTGGTGGGTCTGAAATCACATGGGTTAAATCACTTTTTGGGTCCTAAGTCACCAAATTTGGGCCAACATCACTTAACTATAAAGTAGAAGAGATTCATAGTCACCAGAGCTCAATAAGATATTCATTATCTTTCTTTAATGAACATTCTTAGTTCTTAACCCTTGACCTAACCTGAAAAGCAGATGACACTTGCAAAAATAATTCTTGAATAACTCATTTTTTGTCTCAAAAACATAGGTTATGACCCCTCGTAGGAACAAGCTCAACAAGCTCGTTCCAACGAGGGGTCATAACCTATGTTTTTGAGACAAAAAATGAAAAAAATATTAATTGCTGATTTTTGAGAATAGCGCTGGCCGGTTTTGGTCGTTACGTTAGCTAAAGGGTTAAAGAATTACATCAAAGGTCCCTCCAGCTCGAGGGGCCCTGTTTGTCAAAAATAATAATACATTAGAGTTCCCATTTGCATTTGATACCAATAAATCAGGTCTCCCAGATGCCATTTTTGTCTTGGAATTTCTTTATTTTTGTTGAGTATTTCATCTGGTTGACTCTATTTACTACTGAAACCAACTCATGCTCAATATTACAGTGTTGCATTGACCTTCGACATCACATACACATATTTATTAACATGTGTTGTGGATGGTATTTCCATAATGGGCTATTGGAGCATGATGATGTGATAAACTACAATGCTATGCTCCAGGAACTTGTGAATCACACATTTACAATTCAAATCTTGAATCGAATCAGCCTGTTATTCAAAATCAAATAAAACCTTGAAATTGAACCAGAGGTGTCTGAAAGATGGCCGATAAGGGTTGGGGGCACTATAAACATGATTTGTTCTGACCATGATGGCTTCAGTCCCGACTGATAAAATAATACAACTACATCATCAAGGCATGCCTTCGTTGGAATATTACCCTGTCGTCAGCATTATAGTTCACCGTTGGCATTGCTTCTAAACTTTAAATTTCAATTTAACAGTGGTATAGACTAGTGATACTCGAATTAGCATGGTTGGTGGCAAGCCAGAAAATAAACAGCCTGTCATCTGCAAAATGAGGTCCCCAGAAGGTGAATTTAGTGATGCTACCCTGCGCAGCAGGATTGCATCACTAAATGTATCCTCTGTGAACCTCAATCTGAATCGGGGTCTGAAAACTAAACAGAAAGAGGTACCCAGAGGATAAATTGGCCCACTGTATGGGATAGCATCATCAAATTCATCCTCTGGAGACCTCATTCTGCAAATGTCAGACTGCTTATTATACCCCCTCCCCGCAAACAAAGTTGGTGGGGGGGGGGGGGGATATATAGGAATCACCCTGTCCGTCCATCCATCCATCTGTATGTCTGTCTGTCCATCTGTCCATCTATCCATCCTTATAAGCGCAACTCCTCCTAAACTGTTTGAAGAATTTTCATGAAACTTTACACAATGGAAGAATGCCATATGAAGATGTGCATGAAGCAATATAATTCCGTTCTGACAGGCATGGGGGATATCACTTTGTGAGCTTGCTCACAGTACCTCTAGTTTTCAGGCCTGGTTGGTGGCAAGATTTCAGATGTTTTTTATGTTAATGTAGTGGAAGTTACACTCAGTCTTTTATTTCAACATTGTTTATGTACAATTTCCATCTGAACTATATGTTTTGTGAAACAATGAACAGGACTGATACCAAGCTGTATTCATGTGAAGGAGATTTGAGTGGAAATGAATTGAGCAGCTGATTTTGAATCGAACTGCATACCTACTTAGGATTCGAAATCGAAGCAAATCGAATCTCAGAGCTTCGCAGGGCCCTACTGTGTTTTTCCAGCTTAGCACAATTTTTTTTCCCTGACACATGTTTACAGAAAATATGTAATCTTTGTGAAGCTTTTACAGAAGAAGTGTTACATGAAATAGGCTCTAGAGCAGGTTTCATGTAACATGTATTGCATAGATTATGCTAACCTAATGAGAATCAATCAGAGTCTGACTTCCAATGAATGAAAAGAAAAATATTAATTAAATCTGTAGAGTTTTCTTTGAAGGTTCTTGCTTTATATAAGAAATTTAACTAGTCTGGTTTTATTTCATTTTTTTTTTGCAGTATGATGCAACAAGGTATATGTACATTCAAGTTGAAGCACCAGGTGTAGTGTTCAGAGGTGAAACAATTGGTGTCCGGGTTACTGTGTTCAATTATTGGTACAACGATGATTTTATTGAGGTGTGTACTCATGTGATTTCTTTAACTTGATCCTTCTATTTTTATAATGGAATATTCATTCATAAACTTATGTGTTAATCTTGAGAGCTCTTTGCAACTTTAACTTTGAGCTCTCACAACAGGTGCCCCAACACAGACTTTAAAATATATTCTGGTTTGCAAGAAATAGATTTGATTTCAGATGACTGGGGAGGGGCAATATAGTTTTGCTAAAATTGATATCCTGCCCCCCCCCCCCCAACCCAGCCACAATGGCAGGTGGTGGGGAAACTTACCCCAAATTTAAAAAAAATCTCCTTCAGATCTGATGGATGGGATAACTTCACATGCGGTGTTCAGTTTCCTTTTGAGGTGTACATTAAAGTTTATTGAAAAGACGTTTGATTGGCAATATTTTCAGTTCTGAGAGGAGCAAGATTTTTGGCCACACCAAAAATATCTGTTTTCAGAACTGAGAGGCCGATTTAATCCAAATTTGGTACGTGGCATTATTGGGTCATAAGTACTTGATTCACGTGGAAAACCCCAGGAGCCAAAAATAGAAAATTTATCAAACAACCATATTTCCCAAAGTGCATGAAACAGAACTGTTATTTGGTATTAAGCATTCTTAGGACTGATGGATTCAATTGGGAAAAAAATCACAATTGGCTGTCTGAATCATGATGAGTCAGCATATATTTTTACACAGTATACCAATGGCCCAAACATAGCTGGTGCTAACTCTAAAATATCTAGGGCCAAACACAAATATTGCCCCCCCCCCCCCAGTCCCTCAAATTTGCATGCAAAACTGAAGTCCTAACTGGTCCACCATGCATTTATCCTCTGCGCATGAGCAGATGTCAGGAAGTGACCGAAATTGGCGCCAACACTATTCTTTGTTTGGCCCTTGTCAGATAACAGCAAAATGACTTGTGCTTTTTAAATCTCAATTAATAATGATGCCAGACACAAATCAATGGTTAAATTGGTGGATCCAAGGGCACAATTGGATGAAGGAAGGAAGCAACGGTGGTTTGAAAACGTTCAGGGCTGTAATTTTATAATATTTATATTTATCTCGTAATGAGAGGCTGCCACCGGTCCTCTCGCCCTAGGTCGCTCTAGTTTATTAGTTTATATTTACAGAGGAACAAGAACATGGTGATGTTTACGTGACGCCATCAGATAGTGTGCTTCCATCGTTGCATTAATTAGTCAATCAGAGCTAGCGGCAAAAGTGCTCATGAATATTAGACAGGGCAATAAACCACAATGTGGTTTCAAATCCCTGTCGCCAGCTAGCTCGACCGGTGAAGCGGTACACTGCCTGAGGGTACCGTGACGGTGGGTGTGTTCATTGCGGTCAAGGAGAATGGAAAAGGTAGAGCGAGCTCTATAATATAATATCAATATAAGGCTCACCCTGCGATGACAGAAAGGAAGAAGCCGGCAAGTTCAGCAAGAAGCTTGGCGAGGTCTGAAGGACCGCGAGGGAGAGAGGGCCCCCCCCCCCTCTCTCTTTTATTTTAACATCTAGGTCCAGGTGTTATGGATCAGAACTTAAGTCAGTCGGAGCATACGTCCACGCCTCCTGTCTGGGATGCTCCGTTCAGTTTACAGTCGGGGTTGGCTATAATTACGGCTTCTTCCAACGTCTACCAAGCATACACGACCGCACTTTGGCTACATTACTTCTGATATCCACCCTGCATCGTCGACAAAGTGACTCTTGATCAGTGAAGTCACACCATACAGTAGCCAAAGAGACGGGGCGTCATTTATAGGGACATCCGCAGAAAAGAGCCATCTCGGACACACTGTTCCAGGAGCAGCCGGTGGCCATGCAACGCAACAGAAGACCGCTGCTCCTTAAGCCTCTGTAACAGACTTGCTGTCACAGATTGCGCAGCTCATCGCAGCATCCCAGCAAATGCAGAAAAAGACAACGGCAGTCTCAGAACTTGAGCTGCCGGAAGGTGCTGGGTCGGTCCAGTCATCTGCGCGTTCAGATGCCGATGACTGTGAGTATAATCTAATTCAGTTTGAGGATGAAAGGGACTTGGAGGAGAATTACCCTTCCCTTTCGGAACAACAGGGTGTCGATAGCCCTTATGCATCTATACTTCCCTGAGTTTGTTCCTGAGAATCAGAATGCTGCGACAGCTCAAAAGTAGCACTATTCAATAGTTTAGACGAGGCCTCATATATCGGGACGTCCGGAGAAAGTGCCATCTCGGACATACTGTCCCGGGAGCAGCCTTTGGCCAGAAGACTGCTGCTCCTTAGGCCTCCATTACGTTTTTTCTGATGCAGATGCGCAGCTCCTCGCAGCATCCCAGCAAGTGCAGTAGCAATCGACAGCAGTCTCAAAATCTGAGCTGTTGCATGGTGCTGCGTCGGTCCAGTTATCTGCACGTTCAGATGCCGTTGACCGTGATTTCAACTGATTCAGATGAATGATGAAGGGATATGGATATGGAGGGAATTTACCCTCCACATTCGGAACAATACAGGGTTGAGAGGATTTATTCCATCAACACCACCCTTAATGTGTCCCAATGAATCAGAATGCTGCATCTATTTACAAGAAACCGCTAGCGTTGTTGCATGCTGAATTATCCGGAAAAAGAGAAGGAATGTCTTTTCCGGTTAAGTATAGACAGGTGTCGCAGATTTTTAGCCTTTTAGACGACTCCACATTCAACTTTCCAGTGAAAAAAGGTAAGGTGGTTTCTTGTCATCTTCTTCTGTAGTTCTGCTGGTTGGAAAACAATGAAGATGTATTGAGAGTTCCTCTGCATTTGAATGAGTAGGCTAAGGACCTAGCTATTGCCGTACCTTCGTCATTCGTTATGCGTTTGGTCACAATTGAGACGACATTTATTCATTCAGAGCGAATTTAGACTCGCTGTATTACGCAGATCACCTTTAAGAGCTGTGATGCTACGTCTCTACGGAAAGGAATTGGAGGATGTTTGTACCTCATTTAAAGTCCTTTCCAGGGCTATATACTTATCATGTATAACTCTATCTTAACAAGTTGCTAATTCGGTGTTAAATAGACTTGACAGAGCTCTTGCGTCGTCATCCTTAATAGATGACAAGGTGAAAAACTCTCCAAGAGTCGCTCCGGTTTCCGGACACTAAGTTTTTGACGATAAGCTTTCATTGGTTTATGAACAAGCTACAAAGAAAGCATCAATACACTGCTCCTTATGTCGATGTATATTCGACATGCATTAGTAGAAAGGAGTAAGGGAGGACGTCCTCGACAGAAGGTCGCCAATAAGGACTCCTCGTGAGGGGAAAGTTTACTTTCCTATAATTACTCTAGGGATCGTCATATAGCAACTTGAATACGGGACTTACGTCTGATCGAGACTTCCAGTCAGATGCCCCTAAACTGCTGGGTCGAGGCTCTTTGCGAATGAGATGCAGTTCCTCCATCCGTAGCCGTCGCAGGTGCCACAGGTGTGAGTTAGGACCTCTGTTGTTTTGCGGTTGACGGATGGTTATCAAGATGAGCATCAAACTGGATAACTGTTACAGAGACTAGTACTTCAGAAGTGTGGTTTTGGAAGGCCTGCAGCTATCTTTCCGAGAGAACCACAACTAATTTAATGTCTGATGGACAATGCTTCCATCTAATCCTTGCATAAGAGTTTCTCCAATCGGAGGTAAAGGTTCCCTTGACAATGAGGTTAATAGAGGTCGTCGAGAATCAAGATTCTCTGGAATTCTGTAGCCACCTGTTACTCGTACCGAAGCCTAAAAGCTCGTTCCGACAGATAATAGACTGGAGCTTGTTAACAAGTTTATCAAAGCTCTAAAAGTTTATTTATGGTTATCATTTAGTCTATTAAAATAAGTGTTCGAGTGATTGACTATGCTATAAGCATAGATCTAAGGATAGCTTTGGTCTGGAGATAGCGCCCCTCGAATATCAACTTGATAATGTCTCATAACAATCTGGTTCGTCTGCCATTATCCAGAACAAATTAGTTTTATGCGACTGATGGAGATGTGCTGAGCAGCTACGCATCTTGTTTAGATGGGTCGCTTACGCACCCGCCACCACCAGTTATTCTTACACAGAACTGGAGTGTGACAACGCATTCACTCAGGACCAGTATTGTTTTAACGGATATAGTAAACAAAAAGGTCCATATTGAGGCAGATTTTCAGTGGTTAACTCCTTAGTTCTGCCGCAACTGCCAGATCAGGCTTTCACGATTATGACGGGTATGAATCTATAGTTTGGGGCACGGCCCTGAGTCCTACAGACTATAATTGCAGGGGTCTGAGACCCTCGGTTCCTGTAGAAACACATAATCATCAAGAATGATGTCAATATTGTTAGCACTATATCAATGCATTCACGCTTGTTCAGAGTTTGTTGAACAACTCAATAGCGGTAGCGTACATCAGGAACCAGAGCGGCACCCATTCACTTTTGTTATAATACCTAACAGAATCATTTTCATGTCTCTCTATCCATCACATACCGGGTCGTCTGAGCGTACTAGCAGACTCGCTCCTCGGAAAGGTCGCCTGTTTAATATGTATGGACGCTCAACATGCGTTTATTTGTACAGTTTTGCTACTAGTGGGATCACCCCATCATTCTTTAGTTTGCAACACACCGGAACAATTGTTACCGTTATTTGTGTCATCATGCCCAGATTATTGAGCTCAGGCAGTAGACGCTCTGCATATTCATAGGGAGAAATAATAGGATATGCGTATCCTCCTATTCATTTGATTCAATAGCTTATGTTTAAGTTTAAACAGTGAATCCTACTAGTAACGCCTCTGTTGTCACAAGAATTTTGAATCAATATTCTCAAGTGTCGGTTATGTGACGCTCCCCAGAAGCTTTATCCCAGAGAGGGTCTTCTTTCAGGGGATGTTTTATTCTTCATGTTCCTCTCCGTCCATAGTGGCATATGGAGTCAGTTAGACGTGAGGGAACCATTTCGGTTCCTATATTTTTTATCTAACTGACACAGGTGCGATTAAATAATACGGGCGAGGGGATTTCGTTATGACGTCGAATCCCCCCCCCCCCCCTGCACACCGTGAGAGAACTATGGCGGTTCCTATATTTTTCTGTTAACTGACACAAGTACGATTGAATAATATGGGTGAGGAGATTTTGTTATGACTTCAAATCCCCCCCCCCCCCCCACACACACACACACTCAGACACTTCCTTTTGTGTTATAAGCAATTACCGGGCAAGACGTAGTTCTCTTCCCACAAGCTTTGTTATTGTAATACATGTATTTTATGCATTTATGTAGTGTTCTGTGGCGACCTCATGGGCTCATCCGCTTTTTTTAGCTGAATTAATGCCCTATTATTTTAGTTTATTTGTTATATACAAGCGTTTATTTATAAATCATCACAATTAAATTGCTACTCTTGAGTACCTCGAAGGCTGCATAACCAGCTAACTGGTATTCAGATGATTACATGCTAATATATATGTGATCGCGCATTATTATTATTAGGCTAATGCTTTATTGTATTCGGTGGACCTTGAAATAATAATTTATTTTGGGGGCAGTCTGTGTAGGAGCCTGTTAATCATACCTTTGTACATCTCAAGATCCAAGTTTCTATTTTGTTTGGTACTCATATTACACATGCTTTTTACGATCATAAATATCAGATTATTCATGTTGGAGAGTGTTGTTACTGGAATTTATTGTACAGTGGCCGCGAATGGATCATGTAGGAAGTGTGCTTTTTCTTCAGGAATCGTTCAGTGTGGCTTGATTAGATGTGTATGTTATATTTTATATCACCAGTTTTCGATGTATCTGTGTATATTGTCTGCGGTGTATGCTATTTTCTGTGCAATATTAATTTCCAGCATCGTCGCTTTCGCCGTAACTTCTGAAGTAACATTAAGCACCATTTATTAATCATGAATTAATACCTGAGTGCGTGTTCGACAATTAATTATATTAATTATATTGTTGTTGGGTACCGCTCTTATTGTTTCCAGAGCTCTCCCCCTTTTTTATTTTGAAGGTTTCTTCAAAAAAAGGGGGGGGGGGGTTACCCATAATCTGTCTTAAAATGTATGTATCTTTGAAGGATGCTGTTTTTATCCGTATTTATATCCTGCATACAGCTGAAATGTTATTGTAAGGCGTATGTTTGTGGGAGATTTTCTCTTATTCTCAGATACGGCATCCTAATTTTGGGGGCTTAGTCTGGGCTAGCCTTGGAAAATTAGGAACTTATCTTCATACTTACAATAAGGAATTACTTCATTGGGCTCCTTGTTTAGAATATGTCTCCTCTATTACTGTATAGAGAGACATACAAGTAATTCCTAACTGTTCTACATGTAAGTTCCTTCATTATGGATTGCAGGATTGGAATTACAGAAGTCTTAAGCCCTCCACCTATTTAAGATTCAGCTATGTCTGGGCCATTGGTATACTGTGTAAAAATATGATAAATGTATACCAATTTGTATATTTTCATACTTACCAATGGCCCAGATGGGAAGGGCCCTCCCATGAGTGGGCACTCATACCTCCCCGCTGAATTATTATGTAATAATCACTTTTACAAAGAATGGTATTGGCGCCAATTCTGGTCACTTCCTGACGTCTGCGCATGCGCAGAGGGTAAATGTATGGAGGACCAGTTAGGACTTCTAATTTTCGGTTTTGCATGCAAATTTTTGGGATTGGGGGGCAAAATTTGTGATTGGCCCTAGATATTTTAGAGTTAGCACCAGCTATGTCTGGGCCATTGGTAAGTATAAAAACATACAAATTGGTATAAATTTATCTTTTTCAAAGATTAAAAAAAATCTTCAGAAGCACCAGACAGAATTTTTTGATATTTGTTACACAACATACTTAGGAGGATCAGATTCATGTTTGTTCACATCTGGTTCCTAGGTTAATATTTGGGCTCCCCTTGGCAGCCCAAAATTTAACTTGGTGCAGTATGAGGAATACTCTTTGAAAATCTTCTTCTGATCCACCAGCCAGAATCTTTGGATATTTGGCATACAGCATCTGTATGGTGGTCAGATTCAGGTCTGTTCAAATTGAGTCTGTGAGTTCATATTAGGGCTCTTTATCCAGGCTTGGCATTCTGAAAAATGCAGGAGGGCAAAAAATTGCTGTCCTCAATCAGCTTAGGAGAGCAATTAGCTTTACACAGCATTTTAAGTATCCAGTTGAACGCACTCATTGAAACTGAAACCAACAGACTACATCAGTGATTTTATTAACTTTACTAAGGTAAAGCGAAATCTCTTAGACATCTAGATGTCTCACTCAACAACCGAACACACACTTGACAAGACCTGTGTGTGTACCCAGACCTGTTGTCCAAGAAAGTCATATGCCTACCACTACCACCTTCAACCCCCCCAAGGGGGGTTGAAGGTGGTAGTGGTAGGCGTATGACTTTCTTGGACAACAGGTCTGCTTGAATCTACAGTCACATCCTGGTGCAAGTGCTTCAAGTGACAGGATAGCAGTAATGGTAGTATATTATAGTGTCAATATTCCTTGAATAATTATCCCTCAAACTGTGATGTCAGTTGTTGAACTTGAAACTGACAGAAAAAAAAATATTTCTGTGACCCATTTTGCTTCAAATGATTGCTACTGTGTTTGGGTATGGTTGCAGCCATTACCTTTTACCACTAAACCACTTTCAAAATGAAATTACGTGATGTTATGTGACTTCGAAGTTAAATTACATTTTTGCTTTACCACAAAAATTTAATGTGAGCATAATACATGTAATCTCAATCATCCCAGACCAAAATATTTAGGAGGGCAATTTTTCACTCTCCTTAATTCTTTCAGGAGGGCATTAAGGAGAGCTAAAAAATCGCTCTCCTGAAATTGCCAAGCCCGTTTATCATAGCCCAAATTTTAACTTCGTGCAATATGAGGAAAAATTTTTTCCTGTCTGTGGAATCTTGCTTGAGTCTTGGCTACCAATACAGACAGCCAACACATAACTAGAAATCAGTGTGTCATAATTAGACTTACTTGTTGTGTAGAAAAAAGTCTGCATAATTGTTTATCCCATCACTGGTTGAGAGTTGGAAGCCGTGATCATGGGTAAAGGATTAATGTATTGCTCTGTCATTTTTTAAATAATGGCTACTAGAATTGCAAAAGATCATAAAACACTTCAAAACTATTTTCCTTCCTGATGTAATCAGTGGTGTTCATGGGAGCATGGTGGCTTGGTATTTACAGCATTGGACTTCAAAACAAAAAGGGCCACAGTTCAATCCCTACCCGGCATAACTGCATTATGTCCTTGGGTAAGGCACTTAATCCTGATTGTTTATGTGGTTGTGCTGTGTACTAAGGCATACTGCATGTCAATGGTGCACTTGTCTTCAGCCAATACTGTCTCTGCTTGTGTGGAGTTACAGTAAAACCTGTCTTGAGAGACCACTGTCTTGAGAGACCACCTGTCTTGAGAGACCACATCTGCCAGGCACCGATTGGTTTTACTCTATAATGGACCTGCTATGGGAGACCACCAACTTGCATTTTTATGCCATAATGGACCTGTCTTGAGAGACCGCCCCTTTGAAGACTGAAACCATGACAAAATCTTTTTACCTGTTCTGGAATTGGAAAATCCATTGTGGTTATACTAACACAATTAAAAGTATTAAAAGCTCTTAATTGGGTTTCAATTGCTAACTCATTAAAGATTGAGATGTTTTTATAAGACCCCTGGGAAAAGATTAGGATTATTGCTGAATGAACAATTTCATACAAACCTGAAATGTGACAGATAGGAACAAAAATAAATTTGTGTTGAAAATCGTTTTGTAACAAATTGAAGTGGACTGTTATAAAAATTATAAAAATAAATTAGTGTTGAAAATCTTCATTGAAGATTTTCAACACTAATTTATTTTTATAATTTTTATAACAGTTCATTTCAATTTGTTACAAAAACTTCATAAAAACGAACAATTACAAAGTAATTACAAAAATCCATTCTTCTCCATTTCTGAATTTTGTGCTTGGTTATTTACTGACTTGAGAAAACCTGAAACCTGTTATGAGAGACCACCTGTCTTGGGAGACCACTTTTGTGTGGCCCAAAGGACAGTCTCTCAAGACAGGTTCTACTGTAGTACATTGTTGGAGAGTCTGACAGTTGCTCACCATTGCTCAATGGTTCTCTGTAGGGACTCCGGCTTCCTCCACCTGTAAAACTGTGCGACACGAGATGACCTTGGTAGTTGAAAGTGTCGTTAAACACCAATTATTGAATAAATAAATGATATTTATATGGAAAATTTATAAAAAAAACAAATCATATTTTCCCAAAGTTCATGAAATTTACTAACAACCCTCCACCCAACATGAAAAGAGGACAACACTTACAAACAAATTTCTTGAATATCTTTTTATTTTAAGTATCAGAAGCATAGCTTATGACCCTTCATTGGAACATAAACTATGTTTTTGAAACAAAAAATGACCAGTTCCGCTTTACTAGTAAAATAGGACCCAGTCACCAATGCTTGGGGTGAAAGTCCTCTAAAATGGGCAACATGTAGATCAACGATTGACTACACTTGACTTCATCTCCATGTTGTGTCACGATTAGCCATGGTGCATAAATATGTGACGTTAACCACCAACAAACAAACAAACAAACAAAACATGAAAAATATAAAATTTAAGGGAGATTTTTGTGAATAGAGCCAGCTGTTTTTTATTATGTTAGACAAAGACCTGGCCCTTTACCATTCATGCTGGCTTGAAACTGCCTGGTGTCACATTTTTTTCCATTCTGTATATTTTAGTGCCAAACAAAGTGTTTTGGTGCCAAAACGCTAATGGGAAGGGGATAAATAAATTGATCAAGTTTTGAAAAATGAACTGGCAATTAGTTCAAGAGTGAATGGACAATTGGTCACAGAAAAAATTCAACAAAACTCGAAAGTTCTGACAAAATCATTGGTAGGCAAAAAGGCAGTCACCTAAGTTATAGTTATGCCACTGATTCAATTAATGGCATGAATTTATCGAATTAAATACTGCCGTTTGTAAAATTGATAACCTATAATGTTTTATTTAACCCTTTACCCAATGCAGACGATATCAAAATTTATTATTTTAAATTTCATTTTTTCAAATTTTTCAAAAATTTCAACAAAACCATATCATGTGGCCCCTCGTTGGAACGAGCTCATCGAGCTCGTTCCAACGAGGGGTCACATGATATGGTTTTGTTGAAATTTTTTGAAAAATAATATTTTTTCAACTGCTGAATTTGCATATTATGCGGCCGGATGCGGGCGATTTGTTAGGTAAAGGGTTACGAAAAAAAATATCTTATAACCACTCACTGATTGTCCAAACACTATTTCTAACACCTTATTGATCATAGAAGTCATTCGATTTTTCTTTTGTCATTGATCGTGCTCTTCACTGCCATAATGGCCTTCCTTTACAAGTGAAGCAATCTTTTTTGGTGCCCAAATTTTAACCAAACGAGGATTTTTGGGTGCCAAATCAAAATTTTTAGTGCTATTGGCTAAGTTGGCCCCTGGCATCGTGAACACTGCCCTTTTCTCAATATGATTGGTCCTCGGTTCGAATCCCACCTGCGGCAACCGCGTTGTGTCCTTGGGCAAGACACTTCACCCCCATTGCCCACATGGGGGCACGGTGACGCTGTGCACTAAGGCATACTGCACGTCGATGGTGCACCTGTCTTCAACCAATGCTAACCCTGCTTGTGTGGAGTTAGTATGTTGGGGAGCTGACAGTTGCTCGCCGTTGCTCGGTGGTTCTCTCTGGGTACTCCGGCTTCCTCCACCCGTAAAACTGTCACAGTCATGATTAGCCATTGTGCAGACATATGTGACCTTAAACACCAATAAATAATAAATTCTCAATGTGATTGCTGGATGACAGTTGCATTAAAAATAATAGCTTATGATCCCAACATTGGCATGAGCTCAGTGAACGCAGATATATATATTTATCTGATAACCATAGAGTATAACAACCGTTGTATATACGTGAAGTATATACAACGGGTGTTGTATATAATTATAATTTATGCGAACGTCCTCTGACCTCTTTCAATTCCATTTTCATTCATTCATTCATGAAACATCGTTATATCACAGGGCAGGTTTGAATTGTACGCTTATTGCACTTTGTCAAAATCCTCTGATGGTGTCATTTCTTATTTATTTTGCTTCAATAAAGGCAACCTAAAATTTTGCTTCAAAACATTGTAGAAATTACTTGAATGTTAATAGTAATTAGTATGCGGCGACTGCGAACTATTTATAGTCACGGCCTCGATCAAAAGTACTCGCGGAACTGCGCTAATTAAAAGTTCGTCTGCTCTACCTGGATAAAAAACACTTCGTAAAAATTGTAAACAAACACAAAATTATTTGTTATATTGGGACTACAGCATAAAACACGGAAGAAAACTGGAACTATGTCAAAAAAAGAATAACTCTACTGAAACACCGTTTTGTTACTGTTAATAAAATAGTTGAAATTTATTTTGTTCCAGCGCAGTTACATGATGCAAGAAGTGCAATCGCACTTTACAATCGCCATCATCGATTTTGTAGTGTAAGGGACACAACTCTATGCGTCTTGTCCTATTTCTTTTGTCTCGTAGACTGGTTTTCTTTGGAGGCCTGTGGGAAGCATATATAAGTCGGGTAGACGCACGAGACGGGTGTCTGTTTGTTATCAGATAAAAACAATAAACATATAGTGTGTTTTTATATCTGTGTTATACAACTCGTTGAAATATGGTTTATTTTTTCTCGGCGAAGCCTCGAAAAAATAAACCATATTTCAACTCGTTGTATAACACAGATATAAAAACACACTATATGTTTATTGTCTATATATAAGCTCAATATTCAAGTTCTGATTCACTGGTAAAATAGGACCTGCTAACCAATGGGATGGATGTCCTTTAAAGTGAGTAAGATAGTTTTGTTTTTTCATGCACCCCACTTGAGGATAAAAATTGAACTTGAATTTGAGCAGTGAACTATTGTCTATATACATGGTTGTCTAAACTTGTCTTTATCCTTGTGCTATTGTCATGACATTGTAATAGATGCAGAAAGTGATCATAAACATCAGTAAA
Organism: Pictodentalium vernedei; assembly: GCA_031216915.1. NCBI lineage: Eukaryota > Metazoa > Mollusca > Scaphopoda > Dentaliida > Dentaliidae > Pictodentalium > Pictodentalium vernedei. Next base: position 699,822,507 of record CM062295.1, read on the forward strand.
TAATAATAATCATACCTGCTATATTATAGGTTCTTGTAACGATGCATGCTGGATATGACTACAAATTTGTATTGGTACAAGACATGGGAACGGTTTCTGCCTATGCTCCAGAAACTCATCAGAAAGATCATCAGACTATAGTCTTTGTAAGTTTGTTTTTCTTGACAGTTTTTGTTTTTAGTTTCTAGCCACCATTTCCCAAGTATTGTGATAATCCTATATATTTATGTTTTTATACTATTCAAGGATGTAAGTTTTCCATCCTTTTCCAGAATTCTGTTTTTTTTAGCTTAACTTGACAAAGTCAAGATAAGCTATTGCCATCGCATGTGCGGAAGTATGTTAGTCTGTGAGTCTGTTCACATTTTCCTTTAGCACAGGCTACACCCTGTAGTTCTTGTCTGTTTGTCACAAAATTTCATATGCAGGTTTGAAGTCATGTCTAGATGAGAAAGTCCCTTTTTGGTCAAGATCGGTCAACCGTGATGGCTGCCCGAGCCCAAAAACCTTAAGCACAATCTACAGGCATATTTATGAAGGGATTCCATTGTAACTTGGTAGGATGACTCTGTTTTATGCCTAGATGAGAACGCCTCCTTTTGGTCATGATCTGTCAACCGTGATGGCTACCCAGGCCCAAAACCCCAAAACTTATAGCACAGTCTACAGGTCGTATTTAATATGGAGAGATTTCATTGTAACTTGGTAGGATGGCTCCATATGATGTCTACATGAGAACTTCCCCATTTGGTCATGGTCTGTCAACCGTAATGGCTGCCCAAGCCAAAAACCTTTAGCACAGTCTACAGGTCATATTTAATAAGGAGGGATGTCATTGTAACTTAAGAGGATGACTCCATATAATGTCTAGATGAGAACGTCCCTTTTTGGCAAGATCAGCACAGTCGACAGTCTTTAGCACAGTCTACAGGTTGTATTTATAAAGGGATTTCAATGTTACTTGGTAGGATGACTCCAGATAATGTCTAGATGAGAACGTCCCCTTTTGGTTGCGATTGTTCAACCGTGATGGCTGCCCAATCCCGAAGCCCAAAAACCTTTAGCACAGACTACAGGTCGTATTTATGATGGAATTTCATTGTAACTTTGTTAGATGACTCAGTATAATGTCTAGATGAAGACGTCCCCTTTTGGCTGTGATGGGTCAACCAGGATGGCTACTCCGCAGGCCCGAAGCCTGAAAGCCTTTAGCACAGACTACAGACCGTATTTTTGAAGGGATTTCATTGTAACTTGATAGGATGACTCGTTTGGGAATAATTTCACTGTAACATGGTAACTTTGGTTGACTTACATTAACTGTGAGGGCCACATTAACCCACCCCTCAATTCTTTAGTACAGTCTACACCTCAAATTTTTTTTATTGAAAATAGGTGCTCCGGTTTGCAGTCACATGCAAGTTTCATACAGTAGTATCCTCATAATGGTTTCAAGTAAAATCTTTGCTGCCTGCATATGCAGCCAATTCTTTACTAGAAATGACCATCAGACCTTTCTGTATGCAGGTTCTGATGTTGAATAATTCTTGGAAAATTCACCATTTTCCCAAAGATTTAAAGACATTTGTACTGGTTAGGTATTGAATTGCCTGCACATTATCAGTACTCTCTTTTTATTGAGCCAACATTGTTGTGAATATGCTGGTAGTTGGCTGCCAAGCTCCCACCTTTGGAGTATAAATTATTAAATTAGTCTTACATTATTGAGACAGTTCATTTCGTCTGTGGTGTAAAGTACAGTAAAACCTGTCTTGAGAGACCACCTGTCTTGAGAGACCACATCTGCCAGGCACCGATTGGTTTTACTCTATAATGGACCTGCTATGGGAGACCACCTGCCTTGAGAGACCACCTGTCTTGAAAGACCACTGTAACCTAATCTAACCTAGTTTCGCGCGCCGAAGGTGCGCTGGGACGATATGGGGCATGCCCTTTCAACCCTCAATTACTGTATATTAAAGTTTCGATAATTTTTGAGTCATCATCACCCGCATCATGTCCGGTCAGTGTAAAGGAGGAAGAGGATTGGAGTTGATGTTTCTGGTTGTTGTTCTTCAGGCAAGTAGAGTCTGCCGCTTGTGATTTGGAGTTGAAGATGGGCCTTCATCGGCAAGTATAGTCTGCCTTGGGCTCTTTCGCTGGCGTGTATGGTTTCAGCGATAGACAATTTGAAAGAAACAAAACGGACCTTAACAAGGTGCCACCCAACCTGAACACTCCTGGTTCAGGTAACAGGCCTGCGATAATCATGGGGTCGGGACAGATTGTGCGCTAGAGGAGCGCTTTACAAAAAAAGGGGCTAGGAGATTGGGGCGCAGGACCAACGCTCGCCTCCCTGGGGGTGGATGCCCACCTCCAAGGATGGAGTGAAGGATGTGCTGAAGCCATAACAGTTATTGTGCTGCCATAGCGGTTATTGATATCCGTAGCGGCTATTGATATCCATAGCGGTTATTGGGGAAAAGATAGAATATGGAAGATAGTAAAAAAAACTTAGACTAAAAGCGGCAAAAGGTAGAAACAGTGAAGAAGTGTGTGCATTTGCAAGGTCTTTTTCTGGATGTATTTCTGTTGAGTGTGATTTTCAGGCAAGTATAGTCTGCCGCTTAAATGAGTGTTGGAGCTATCACTGGCAAGTATAATCTGCCTCAAGCTCTTCTGTTGTTGTTGTTGTTGTTCGGGCTGTTGTTTCGGTGTTGATTTTGCTGGCGGGGAGTCTTTCTTACGTCGGTGTATTGGTCTTTTGCGTGCAATTGCAAGGTCTTTTTCTGGTTGTTGTTGTTGTTCGGGCTGTTGTTTCGTTGTTCATTTTGCTGGCGGAGAGTCTTTCTTACGGCGGTGTATTGGTCTTGTGCGTGCATTTGCAAGGTCTTTTTCTGGATGTGTTTCTGTTGAGTGTGATTTTCAGGCAAGTATAGTCTGCCACTTAAGTGAGTGTTGGAGCTATCACTGGCAAGTATAGTCTGCCTCAAGCTCTTCTGTTGTTGTTGTTGTTGTTGTTGTTGTTCGGGCTGTTGTGTCGTAGTTGATTGTGCTGGCGGGGAGTCTTTCTTACGGCGGTGTATTGGTCTTGTGCGTTAATGATGCTAGATTCCATGTCTCTGCCGTGTTGTTGTTGTAGTTGTTATTCTAGCTGTTGTGACTTTGCTGTGTGGTCTGTGGGGGGGTCTTTCTTGCAGTGGTGTCTGGTCTGGTGTGTTTTGGGTGTTTGCTTTTCGGTCTCTGCCGTGGCTGAAATTAAAAAATATAGGATGATTTAAGTCCCCCCCTGTCTTCTGTTCCCGTGTTGTAGTGGTTTGGCTGTGTGGCTGTTCTGTCGGATGTTGTCGTGGTTGATTGTCTCTCATGTCTTGTGTGTTTCTTCGGGCAAGTATAGTCTGCCACTTGGGTGAGTGTTGGAGCTATCACTGGCAAGTATAGTCTGCCTCAAGCTCTTCTGTTGGTGGTTGATGGCTGGGTCTGAGTGCTTTTGGTTGAACGAGTGTCTGCTTCTTTTGTCGGGCCACTGTAACCTGGTACCAACTTGTATTTTTATGCCATAATTGACCTGTCTTGAGAGACCGCCCCTTTGAAGACTGAAACCATGACAAAAACTTCTTACCTTTTCTGGAATTGGAAAATCCATTGTGTTATACTAACACAAATGTATTAAAACCTCTTAATTGGGTTTCAATTGCTAACTCATTAAAGATTGAGATGTTTTTATAAGACCCCTGTGAAAAGATTAGGATTATTGCTGAATAAACAATTTCATACATACCTGAAATGTGACAGATAGGAATAAAAATAAATTTGTGTTGAAAATCTTTTTCAACACTAATTTATTTTTATAATTTTTATAACAGTCCATTTCAATTTGTTACAAAAACTTCATAAAAAAGAACAACTACAAAGTAATTACAAAAATCCATTCTTCTCTATTTCTGAATTTTGTGGTTGGTTATTCACTGACTTGAGAAAACCTGAAACCTGTTATGAGAGACCACCTGTCTTGAGAGACCACTTTTGTGTGGCCCAAAGGGTGGTCTTTCAAGACAGGTTCTACTGTAGTGTGTATTAAGGTATAGCCCATGTCTATGGTGCACTTGTCTTCAACCATTGCTAACCCATCTTGTATGAAGTTAGTACATTGGGTAGTCTGAGAGTTGCCTGCCACTGCTCAGTGGTTCTCTGGCTTCCTCCATCTGTAAAACTGTCTGACTTGAGGTGACCCTGGCTGTCAAAGTGTCATTAATCCCAAATAAATAAAAAAAAAATGAATAAATAAATAAATATCATGTTTAAAACTAAATATATCATGTGCAACTTTTTTCATTTTATGATTCTAGTTGGAACCAGGGGAGGCAAAAGATATATATATGCCCATTGTACCAATTATAACACAGGGAGAATTCTACTTCACAGTCAGTGCTTCATGTTTCCTTGATAGAGATACAGTAACAAGGAAAGTCTGGGTTAAGGTAAGTTCACCCACATGCAGTTAATTCTTTACAGCTTGGTGGAATCCCATCAAGTACATAGGAAAATTCAATTAACAGGGATTTGATCACTTTCATGTATTCTTGAGATAAACTGAGCATTTGTTCTATTATATCTTGTGTGACAGAGCTCATGGAACTCTGTCAGACAGGATACAGTAGATTAAATGCATGTTCAGGATGAACTGAGGCCAAATAGGTCTATAAACTGTATAAACCAGGAAAATGTGATAAATATCAAGGTATTCTGTTGACACATTACAAAGTTTATTATTTAGTTAACAGGAGAGCACCGTATTGACCTGTATATGCCCAGACATGTTAAATTTTGAAAATGACAATCAGGGAGATTTTAGCGTGTGAATATTATAACAAGACTTTTGTTCAGAGAACAATTTATTAAGTAATAAATGAGTTATACAGTGTTGCCCTCATATTTGAATATCTATTTTTGAGAAAAAGCTTAAGAACCACCAGCAAACTTTCAGTTAAGGGACCACTAGGTTGACTAGGTAGTCCATTAACTGAAAATTTGCTAGTGGTTCTTAAGCTTTTTTTAAAAAAATTGTAAGTTTATCTCACTAACCTCAAGTGGAAAATCCACACCTTCAGTGTTTTGGTTGTAACCCCCCCCCTCCCCCCCACCCACCCCTACCCACCTGTTAGTTGTTGATGCTGTGTTGACTTTTCATGGAAAACTACATCATTTTTTCCCCCATGACTGATGGTGAAATGGGCACAGCAAAGTGTACGAAAGGCACTTTTATCATCTCTGTCATTTTTTGTCAACCAGTTCATTTCCTTCTTCCATGATTCTTTAAATTTAGAATCGTAGCGACGTTTTTTGGATGGTTTTTCAGACATTGCAAATTCGATTGCGAATGATACTTACCGATATATATCTCCTGATATATATACACAAGTACAGTTTTCTGTGATCCATTCATCATAGAATGTTTTGAAAACAAAGTTATTTTTCAATTAAAAAGCTGATCTCTGATGAGCCTAAATCGGTATGGTTTCAAACAGTAATCAGTTGTTGTTTCTTCACATGCGGCTGTGTTTATGTTGTGAAAACTGGGGCAAAGTCGCTTAAGTACTAAGAAAAAAGGTTGGTGTTTTTGTTGTGAAAATATTGCACCAAGCTATATTGTTTGGTCTCCGATCACCATTTAATGACAGAATAATGTCAAATAGTCCATTTTTGTATTAATTTATTTTAATTAAACACGATTTGGAACAAAGGGAAGAGAAAAAAAAGTGACTGAATTTCTGAAGCTTACTTACTATCTGGGTTACTGAGCAGCTGATCTCATGGATTACCATTTCTCAACGTGATGTAAATTGCACTCGTCTTCAACCAATGCTAACCCTGCTTGTGTGGAGGTAATACGTTTGGGAGTCTAACAGTTGCTTGCCCCTGTTCAGTGGTTCTCTCCAAGTACTCTGGCTTCCTCCACATGTAAAACTGTCCAACACAAGATGACTCTGGCTGTCGAATGTTTCATTAAACAGCAATAAATAATTAAATGTATCGAATTAATTAGGCTCCATTGAATTGGATAGCAACTTTTCGTAGTCATATCTAGTTAACATGAATATTTAAGTAACATCATCTGTTTCTCAGTCCATTTTTTTGTAAAATTGCATGTGATTGGGCATTTTTTAATTTTATTTTTAATTAAATTTTTTTTCTTGTTCTTGGTTTGTTTTATGTTTTAGGCCTCAGTATCTACAGAATAATATGGGTGGTGGTGGTGTATTTTGTCCTTTGAGTGCAAGAAGACTTTGCAGTGCTAAAGCATTGCAAAGCCTTGTTGTACTCAAGGGACAAATTTATCACATTTATTAACTGGGTAAAATATCAGACATAAACCATTTAATTATTCTTTTAAGTTTGCTTTGTTTATAAAAAGAGAGCATGGGGCAGCCAAAAGGACAATGCAGGAGGGCCTGAGAAACTGATTTTTAACTTTTTTAGGCCTAACAAGGATTTGATCATTTTCAATGTTCTAGTGATAAACTGAGGATTTATACATCGCGTTGGGCAAAGTTCATATGGACAGCTCCCTTCACCCTGAACATTGTAAGATGAAGTGTCTAGTTCAATCACACAAGATAAATGCCTCTAGCAAAATTTGAACCCATGACTCAAGATATATAGTTTTGAGAGTTAACCCTGTAGACTCATCACACAATTGTGGTTAATTGTGTGCTGAACATGAAGAACTTGTATGTAAAATGTCATGGCTGCAGTTAACTGAAGAATATGCCTGCTTTTTCTTTTTCAGCCTGATGGTATTTTGAATTATTTCTACACTCCTTACCTGATAGATCTGATTACATATGCATCTGAGTTGATCCCAGACTTTGATGTTATTGTACCAGAACAGTTTGTTGTACCAGAAGTGAGACAGCATCTTTATGTTCCAGGCTCACCAACTGCAAAACTTAGTCTTTCAGGTATAGTACAGGTGTTTGAGTAATCTGGATGTTTAATTCTTTACCAGCTGCAGGTTTTTCTGTAACCTCATAAATTAGGGTTCCCATGGGGCCTTGGATTCAGTGAAGGGCCTTGAATTTGACAAAGGATCATTCAAGTCCTTGAAGTATGGGAAAATGTGTCAGGAGGCCTTAAAAAACCTTGAATATTCCCCTGTAGGGAAGAGGGGGTAATGAGCGGAGATCCTAGTTAGAACTAGTGATGGCACGACCTTGAAAATCCTTGTTTTTGTCCATTGTAGGGCCTTGAATATATCGAGAAACGGCATTGAATACTCTTGAATTTTATCAGCCCTTGCCTGTAGGAACTCTGTAAAGGTACAGTCCTGGCTCTTGTTTATATAACATTAAGGCCTAAAAAAAATAAAAACTCTGTTTCTCAGGCCCTCCTGCATGGTCCTTTTGGCTGCCGCATGCTCTCTTTTTATAACCAATTTAAACTTGAAAAAAATAAAAATTAAATGGGTTATGTCTGATATTTTACCCAAGTTAAAAAAATTGATGAATTTGTCCCTTGAGTGCAAGAAGGCTTTGCAATGCTTTAGCATTGCAAAGCCTTCTTGCACTCAAGGGACGAAATACATCACCACCCATGCTATTCTGTATATTATGAGGCCTAAAACTTGAACCAAGAACATGAACTTTTGATGGCAAAGAAGAAATTACTGAAATAAAAAATAAAATAAAAAAACGCTCGCCCGCATGCAATTTCACAAATAATGGCCTGAGAAATAGAAGATCTACTTTGTGTGGCCTAATGTAACATGATTTTCAAGGCCTTTATGGCTCATTGGTGGCCCAATAGAAATAATTGTCAATCCAATGTCTTATGAGTAACTTGAGACTCTGCCTCAGGCTGCTAATGAGACAGAGGGCTGTTGATCATTTTTCAAGGACCACTAACAAATCTGTCATGCCTGACTAAGTTATGTTACCGTATTTACTCTATGTATTGGGACAGCTAAAAATAATTATTTTCACAGGTGTCCCAATTCTTAGAAAATGGGGAAAGAACACAGCCTGGTCTTGATTTGATGCTGAATAAAGTTGTGTGTGATTTGTCTTCCATCACTGTATACGAAAATCGCCGTCCAATTTCTTTTATATTTTCATTTTTTGCTTCCAAAACATAGCTTATGATCCCTCATTGGAACGCGCGCATTGCGCACGTTCCAATGAAGGATCATAAGCTATGTTTTAGAAGCAAAAAATGAAAATTTTTAGTTACTCAAGAATTTTTTTTATGAGTGTCGTCTGCTACTAGCGACAGGCCAACTGGAAATAAATCTCCAGAATATCCCAAACTTTGGAGCATAAAAAAAATATAGATTTTTATACTGTACCAATGACCCAGACATAGCTGGTGCTAACTCTTAAAATATAGGGCCAAACACAAATTTTGCCCCCCAATCCCCAAAATTTGCATCTAAAACCAAAGAAAACATGTCCTGAAAGGCCCTCCACACTTCGCCCCTACTGCGCATGCGCAGTGTCAAGGACGTTCCGAAATTGGCGCCATTAATCATTCTAAGTTTGGCCCTTCATCAGTTAACATCTGACTGATCTTTGTGCTTATAAATCTCAGTTTAAATGATGCCAGACACATAAATATTAGTGAAATGGTGATTCTAAGGAGGATAGAGGAGGAGAGGAAAAATGTGTGACAGAATATTATCAGGGCTGTAACTTAAAATTTTTTAATGAAATTATGTTAAGTTACCTATTTTCGAGGCAGCAGCCATTTTGTTGTCATTCTTGTTATTTAATTACACTGATTTTTCAGTGTTTTCGTCTCTCCCTTTCCTTTAAGTCCCCTCTTGCTATTCTCCCATGCTTTTGGCATAGTTTCTGTAATTATTATAACTAAAAATTCTTGGGAGTTTTAGCTGAATAACAGAATGAATTCTGTTCTTTTCCCCATGTTTACGTCTTCACCTACGGGTGGTTAGGCGTTGTGTTCTGCATCTACCATCTGATGTTCTGCAGTTTCTTCCCTGGAAGTCTCTGTTTTGCATCAGATAGTGTATTTTTGGTAACTGATTTCGGGCCTGGGTGCCTGGAGTCTTATTTTAGTGTTTTTACACTCATTGTTTACATTTACTACAGCCCTCTGTGTGAGGGGGGGATTTCTTGAAATAATATCTTGATGTTATTTTAATCATAACTAGATACATTATTATTGTTCGTAAGTGTTGAATAAATTGTTTAAAATATTTTAAAAATTTTTGTCCGCACTTAGGCTTGGGATCCATTGGGGCTCAACGTTACTTTTCAGAAACTTGGGCTGTTCTGAAAAAATATTTTTTCAAATTATTTTGATTTCAATTATTTTTTCTATATTAATGGATCATATTATTATTATGTATTTTGATTGCCAGGGGTTGGTGCGAGTACCAGGACTTTGTTTTCTTTTCACATTGAAAGGATTCTGATCAATTGTAATAAGAGGAAGTCTTCCTCTGACTTTTATAATCATTCTATATGTGGTCAGTGTACTCGCATTAACTCCTGTTCTGTATCGTATGATTTTGATGACAACATGGGAAGCGTATGTCACGGTATGTTAGTGGGGAATTGGACATTCTGGTCCTTTCCCCGCAGGGTCACTCTACTTTATCAATTTCTATTTCAGACGATCAAGATTAGGGTGATGTATCTGTGATGTCTTCCAACAGTGTGCCTCCGTCGTCACAATTAATGAAGGGCTAGCGGAAAAGTGCTCATGTAAATACGCCAATTGCCTAAGAGGACCCTAGTAGGTTCGGCGGCCTTTGACGTCCGCTAGCTCGCCTGGTGTAGCGTCCATTCATCGAATGGTCGGCAGCCGGGTTCGTCCGTTGCAGTCTAGAAGGAGTTTTGGGGTGATGCAAGCACTATAAATCAACCAAATGCACACCCAGTGATGGTGGATTAGAGGGAGAACGGAGGAAGCCTTTTAGTCCGGTTCATAGCTCGTTCTGGTCCATCCGGACGGCGAGCAAGAGAGGCCCCTCTCTCGTACAACAACATCTGGCCCCAGATGTTGTGGTACAAAATGTTTCGCATTCGGAGCATACGTCCGTCGCTCGGGATGCTCCGACATATAGTCAGTCCAGAGAGACTGTCAATAAGGCTTCCTCATTCTCATGGTAGCGCACACGACCGCTCTTGGCTACGTGACCTCGGATATCCAGTCAGCTTCGCCAGTCAGAGAATCATCGGCGACCAGGTCACACCATCCGGTAGCCAGGGACACGAGGCCTGCAGACTCCAGACGTTCGCATAGGAAAGTGTGCGGGAGTCATCGTACACGGAGCTTCCGGCGGCAATGCATGGTAAGAGCGCTACTGCACAGGCCTCGGGGACGGACGTGCTTTCCTAAATAGCACAGCTTATCGCAACATCCCAGCAACAACTGAATCTGTCGCATATGTTTTATCCGCCGATGCTGGGTCGGGACGCTCCGCGGAAGCGGGTACGGACATCCGAAAATTTCATCCGGTCCGACGGGATACCGAAAGGGATTCGGAGGATTTCGAGCTTTCCCTTTCGGAACAGCATATGCTGTTGTGTATGTCATCTGACTTGATCTTCTACAGGTTCTTTCGTCGGACCAGAATGCTGCGATGCCGGATAAGAAACTGATAGCGTCGGTGGACTTAGAAATTTTTGGTTCGGTTCAGGGACTTTGTCCCTCAGATCCGACATAGTCCAATAATGTCACACAAACTTTCGAATTATTGAACGACGCTATATATATTTATTATTATATGCTTGCTATTACCAAGCATTTCTGGTTTCTTGTTCGCAAAGTTACGGAGATGTCTTCAAAAGTGTGCCTCTGTCGTCATAGTTAATGAAGAGCTAGCGGCAATAAGTGCTCATGGAATATGTCTATCGCCTAAGAGGTCCCTTGTAGGATCGACGGAGTGTCATTCGCTAGCTCACCCGGTGTAGCGTACATTCATCGAATGGTTCGGCTGCCGGGTTCGTCCGTTGCGGTCTAGGAAGGAGATTTGGGTGATGCGAGCACTATAATTACTTTAGTACTCACCCAGTGACGGCGGATTGAGGACAGATCGGAGGAAGCCTGTTAGTCCGGTTCCTGGCTTGTCCAGGTCCGTCCGGGCTGTGAGCGAGAGAGGTCCCTCTCTCGTCCAACAACATAGGGGACCGCATGTTGTGGTTCAGATATTTTACATTCGGAGCATATGTCCGTCGGTCGGGATGCTCCGTTATATTGACAGTCCGAGAGACTGTCGATAATGCTTCCTCATCCTCACAGCAGGGCACACGACTGCACATTGGCTACGTGACCTCGAGTATCCGATCAGTTTCGTCATTCAGTGATTCCACAGCGAACAGGTCACGCCATCCGGTAGCCAAGGGACACGAGGCCTATACACTCCGTTCGCTCGCATATTAGTAGTATGCACGGTGTAACGATCACGGAGCTTCCAGCGGCAATGCATTGTAGGACCGCTTCTCCACAGGCCTCAGTGACGTACATGCTATCCGAGTTAGCACTTTTTTTTCGCAGCATCCCAGCAATCGACAGTTTCTTAGTCGAATCAGGAATTATCTGACGGCGCTGGGTCGGTGCGGTCCGCGGTTGCATCAGGTACGGACGACCGAACGCTTTATAGGGTCCGACAGGATGGCGAAAGGGATTCGAAAGATTTCGAGTTTTCCCTTTCGTAGCATCGGAAGCTGCCATTCATATCTTCCGGCATTATCTTCCAGTGATTGTTATTTCGGACTACATTGCTGCGATGTTGGATAAGAGACTTATAGCGTCATTGGACACAGAATTTTGGATCGGTTCAGGGACATTGTCCCTGACTTACCGACACAGTCCAATAATGTCATTAGAACATGTGTATTATTTATCGATGCTATATATACATATAAGCCTGCTATCAAGCATGATAGTTTAGTTTCTTGTCCGCAATGCTCATTTCTGCCTTTTTATCATTTATACGAATAATTTATTTTGGCAGAATAGGGCATACCGAGAGTTCATATGCGTCTAGACGGCGTGGTTAAAGACTGGAAATATTCTTTTTCGCCGTCTATGTCTTTTCCAACCACAATGTTGGAAACGACAATGATGTCTAATAGACTTAACTTAGACACTTTATCATACGTAATCCACCTTACTGAGGCGTTATCATTACGTCTTCAAGAGAAAGAATTACGGGATATTATCCTCAATGTGATTTCTTTTGAGGGCAGTAGTTTGTTCACGTATAACTCCGCCCTTCAGTGGCTGATTGGAGTTGGTTAGACGTGACGCAGCCCTAGCTACATCCACGCACGTGGATAGTAAGGTGAAGAACTCTCTCAGAGTTGCTTCGTTCTCGGAGAAGCTTCTCTTCGACGGCAACTTTTCAGCAATCCATGAATTGCTCGATTTACATGTTCTCTTGTCTATCTAGTGTTGCAAGAGATTCAGACTGGGGCAAACATTCGGTGGTTGACTCAGAGAGTGCCACTGCAGTTGCCGGATCCGAGTTTTATAATTATGAGGGTTGCCAGTCAAACAGGTTGGGATATAATATTGATCCCAACGGATTCGAAGTGCCAGGGTCTTTGGGTTCCACAGTCTCTAAGCAAGCACTTATCTTCCGTGGAATAATGTTTTTTTTAGGCTTGCTTTATGTCATTGGATGAACATTATTCAGAAACGCATGTCCAAATCCTGTCCGTTAATTCGACAGTAGTGGCGTATCTCCAGAACCAGGGAGGCACTCATTCGTTTCCGTTATTCAATTTAATGGAAAGAATCCTTCTGTTTGTTATAGTACACCAAGTTCTGTTTCGGTCCGTCATATTCCGGGTCGTCTGATTGTTTTACCGGACTCCCGTTCACTTATGGGTCGCTTGTTGCCGTCAGAATGGACTCGCAACAAACAAGTATTCAATCAGATTTGCTATCAATGGGAGCGCCCAATGATAATTTATTTACGACACAACTTGTCAATTGCAGACGTATGTGTTTGCTTGTCCGGATCTCTGAGCTAATGTTGTTAACGCTCTAGTGATCTAATAGGACGGAATGATAGGATATGCGTATCCTCCTGCGCTGTTGTTTCAGCAAGTATTGCTAAGATAAACAACCACAATACATTTCTGTTGATAGCATCTCTGTCTTCACAGAGACCGTGGGTAAATTTACTCTGATGTCTACTGTGGGACTTAACGCGAAATCTTCCTCAATGAGAGGATCTTTTTTCGCTGGGTAAAATCGTGTCATCTTTATCACAACCCGCAAGGTCGCAACCTTCACGTATTCCGTTGTGTGGTCCTTATTGCATTGTAAGCATTGTACTGGACGAGCTTTGGACGTGATTTCTTACTATAGGAGAACCTCTTCTTCGCTATTCTATGCGGCTAATGTGGAGGCTCTTCCGTCGTTGGTGTAGGGATCACTATGTTGATATTGTTGATCCCTCCATACTAGTCATTGCAACTTTTTAGTATACTTGTTTGACAAGATCTACTGCAGCCTGTTATTATTAAGGTTATAGGTTTATGTTACCTCATACCTATGCACTCTATGATAGTTTACAATTGAGTCTTATGTCTCTTTATCTAAGTCACTTAGTAACTTTTTGATAAATAGACTTAGAATCATTAGATTAAATTCCTATATGGAATTTAACTTCGGTTCTTATTTAGCTAAGTAATCATTTGAGCCTCTGGAAACAGTAGTTTTCAAATTCTGACCTTTTAGACAGTAATTCTGTTGGCTTCTCTTTTACTGAAGAGTCAGTGAGTTTCATTCACTATCGGTGGATGATTTTCACTTTCGTAGTTTCGAAATCACTACTTCCTTTACTATTTAGGTTGGATTTTTGCATAAGAGTTAGGCTCCTAATTAATATCCGGAACCTATTGTTATTAAGGTCCTTCCGTCTTCGTACGGGCATAGGCCTTTACTCTTTCCGGTTAGAGTTTACGTATTTATAAACAGATATCTGTTTATCACTACGGGCGTAAGCTTCTTCTGTCTTTGATGCCTAATAGAAGGACGTTATGCTCCATTCTATTGCTAAAGGATTCAATTAACTATCGATACTGCTTATGGTATATCTTTGACTCAGCAGTTGTGTTTGAGATTTCGGCTCATGAAGTAAGAGTTCTTCTACATCTTGGGCTTACATTAATAGTGTCGCTATTATAGATTTTTGAAGGCTGCTCATTGCGCTCAGCCATCCACATTCATGAATTTTTATCTCAGAAATATTGAGTCCATTTCTGGAGGCCTCTATTGTTAGGTCTATTATCTACTGCTCAGAATGTCATTCACTTAACAGTTGCTACTATAGCTAGGTAGGCTTTCTGTTTCGGCAGTGACTCCGTTCTGCTGCCCTCTTCGCTCTGGGCTATTTGACCCAGGGCAAGAAAAAGGGGGGGGGGGGGGGGGAGGGTGTTCCCTTGGGTCACCTGTTTTACTATGAAAACAAGGGGATACCTCCTCCGGAGTTAGTAATTCTGAGCTGTTATTGGGATGGTTGTTTAGTGAGAAGTTTATGTTTTAAAAATTCATTCAAGTCTTAGTTTTTAAAGTATAGCTTTTGAATATAGCACGTGTCAACGGACATGATTATACAATCCTTAGACACTTTTAAGGAGTATAAAGAGTCTCTATTCTCTAGACTTACTTTATTTATTGGCTTACTTTAAAAATTGTTAGTATAAGGATTATACTAGATATTAATAGAGTACATGGATGTATGATGCTCAATTTTGGAAGGTGTTGTATCTTTCTAATTTATCATAAATAAGAAAGATACATGTAAGGCCTAATACTTCTTTTTCCCTAGAAGGGATGACTCTATTTTATATAATTGAGCGTATTCCATCTTGCTCTATGTCCTTGGCCCTCCAGCCTTTTTACTATTCAGCTATGTCTGGGTCATTGGTACAGTATAAAAATGTTAAAAAATTTATAGTAATTTATATATTTTTTATACTTACCAATGACCCAGACGGGGATGGCCCTCCCAGGAGTTGGGAACTCTTACCTCCCCGCTGAGTACATAGCGCTTACCAGGCACTGGTTATTAGAATGATTAATGGCGCCAATTTTGGAACGTCCTTGACACTGCGCATGCGCAGTAGAGGTGAAGTGTGGAGGGCCATTCAGGACATGTTTTCTTTGGTTTTAGATGCAAATTTTGGGGATTGGGGGGCAAAATTTGTGTTTGGCCCTATATTTTAAGAGTTAGCACGAGCTATGTCTGGGTCATTGGTAAGTATAAAAAATATATAAATTACTATAAATTTTTTAACTTTTCTGGAAAAAATGTGTGTCCCGAATCATAGAGTGTCCCAATATATAGAGTAAATACGGGGTACTTCTGTTATCATCACTAACACTTTGGACCAGGGGTGGATGGTGAGATAATAATGAATTTCTTTTCTTTGATGGCACATGCCTGCTTCTGGTTGGATTGCACCATGAATGGAGTTTTACCATGTGGGTAGGATCTTGTTAATCTAGAATGCTCTATAAAATGATAATAAGGATATATTCATATAGATAGAAGTCTTATCAATGTTTTATTGATACCAGACTTTCCTGAATATTTCATCAAATCAAGTCATGGCTGCTTTACAGCAGCCATGACTTGATTTTATGAGAAATTCAAGAAAATACTCGGCAGGTTAACCCTTTACCCAACGAATCGCCCGCATCCGCCCGCGTAATATGCAAATTCAGCAGTTGAAAAAATATTATTTTCCAAATATTTTCCACAAAACCATATCATGTGACCCCTCGTTGGAACGAGCTCGTCACATGATATGGTTTTGTTGAAATTTTTTGAAAAATTTGAAAAAATGATATTTAAAATAATAAATTTTGATATCGTCTGCGTTGGGTAAAGGGTTAAGAGTTAATGCTATTGTTCAAATCAAACTTCATTACAATTATATTGTTGTGATTACAGATATTATTCTTGACTTAAATTTTGGAAATTATACATGGCTTCCACCACTTTTTAGCTGTGACAAGCAGCTCTATATATATACGTAGCATTGTCAATCAATCGGTTGGGCTGTCTACTGGTCTTTGGGTCCATGATCTAGGAGTTTTTAAACTCCATAGCTTTTAAAGTAATAGATGGAATGACTTCATATTTGATGTACAAGTGTATCTTATTGATGCCTAGTCCAGTGTCAATGCAGGTGTTATTCAGAGTATTTTTGGCAGTTCTTGCCCTAGATAGACTTAGATATAGGCAGCCAAGACTTGCCTAAAAACAACTACCAAGGTGCTTAGAATATAACTTGTGAGTTAATCCCCAAAGACTGCATGTAGGGGCACCTGTTCTGTTGTAAAAAATGTGATCAAAGTCAGAATTAGGCCCTTGAGGGTTAAATTCTCTGGTGCATTTGTCTGGACATTTGAATACTATTATTCTATTCTCCGATATCCAAACAACAACAAAAAATTCAAGCAGCAAAATTTTCCTGCACTGGAACTAGGAATTCAGCTGATTAAGTCTTGTTTGACAGAGCTCCTCAATGAGCAGATGACTATTGTGTACACAAATATCCCATCATTTTCCACATAGAAATAGGACTTAATAGTTGGAGCATTTCTATCCATATCTTTTACATTCTTTTTTTCATGCAAATGAAATGTCTTTACTGCTTGACCTAACATGACTAACAGCCAACAGTTGTCAAAAGTTTTCAAGAATGATTGAAAATTTCCATTTTTTGCTTCTAGAGCATATCTGATGACCTCATTGAACTCATTCCAATGAGTGACCATAAGAAACAAGCTATTAACTGAAAATAGAATATGTTTTCATTTTTGGAATTCATTTTTAAAAACATTTCCACAATCGTGTATAAGTATTTCCATTAGTTCCTTGAATCCTGCAACCTATGTAACAATATGAAATCAACCAACCCTGTGCATTTTTACAGCCGAAGTCAGAGTATATTTTCATGTAGTGTGTGATATGGCCATTACCAATGCCTTATAACAAGAAAGTGTGACTAACCCTGTGCATCGAACAGGGTTAGTCACACTTTCTGGTTATAAATTGTTTCCATTTTTAAAAGTAAGTAACCCGCTGCACTGTACTGACTCACTGTAAATATCATCTAAATTAACTCTTTGCCCACCATAATGGCCAAAACCTGCTCGTACTATTCAAACTCATTTCAAGACCCCTCAATATTTTTTTTTAATGAATTCCAAAAATGAAAGCATATTCTATTTTCAGTTAATAGCTTGTTAACCCTTTACCTAACGTAACGGCCAAAACCGGCCAGCGCTATTCTCAAAAATAGCCAATTAATTTTCACTATTTTTTTCATTTTTTGTCTCAAAAAAATAGGTTATGACCCCTCGTTGGAACGAGCTCGTCGAGCTCGTTCCAACGAGGGGTCATAACCTATGTTTTTGAGACAAAAAATGAAAAAAATTAGTTATTCAAGAATTATTTTGGCAAGTGTCGTCTGCTTTTCATGTTAGGTAAAGGGTTAAGATAGGTTTTGGAAGAAAAAACATTGAAAAAGAAAATGAATGAAAATGAATTGGGTGCATACTAGTACATTAGATAAAGGTTTAAACTGGAAAATGTGCAAGCAAATTGTTGGAATAAAGTTTGCTTATTCATTTTTGCCTCCCAAAGATATATTATTAACTCTCATTGGAATACAGTAAAACCTGTCTTGAGAGACCACTGTCTTGAGAGACCACCTGTCTTGAGAGACCACATCTGCCAGGCACCGACTGGTTTTACTCTATAATGGACCTGCTATGGGAGACCACCTGTCTTGTGAGACCACCTGTCTTGAGAGACCACTGTGACCTGGTACCAACTTGTATTTTTATGCCATAATGGACCTGTCTTGAGAGACCGCCCCTTTGAAGACTGAAGCCATGACAAAAACTTTTTACCTGTTCTGGAATTGGAAAATCCATTGTGGTTATACTAACATAATTAAAAGTATTAAAAGCTCTTAATTGGGTTTCAATTGTTAATTCATTACAGAATGAGATGTTTTTATAAGACCCCTGTGAAAAGATTAGGATTAGGATTATTGCTGAATAAACAATTTCATACATACCTGAAATGTGACAGATAGGAATAAAAATAAATTTGTGTCGAAAATCTTTTTGTAACAAATTGAAATGGACTGTTATAAAAATAAATTAGTGTTGAAAATCTTCAATGAAGATTTTCAACACTAATTTATTTTTATAATTTTTATAACAGTCCATTTCAATTTGTTTCAAACAAATTGAAATGGACTGTTATAAAAATAAATTAGTGTTGAAAATCTTCAATGAAGATTTTCAACACTAATTTATTTTTATAATTTTTATAACAGTCCATTTCAATTTGTTACAAAAACTTCATAAAAAGAACAACTACAAAGTAATTACAAAAATCCATTCTTCTCCATTTCTGAATTTTGTGGTTGGTTATTCACTGACTTGAGAAAACCTTAAACCTGTTATGAGAGACCACCTGTCTTGAGAGACCACTTTTGTGTGGCCCAAAGGGCGGTCTCTTAAGACAGGTTCTACTGTAGGCTTAATGAGCTTGTTCTAATGAATGGTCATAAGTTATATTTTTTAGGCAAAAATTGAAAGAAAAAAATTGAATGGTGATTTTTGTGAAAGTTTAAACTGAAAAACAAATTCCTACTTCAAATTTGCAAGCAAAGTATGGAATAAAATTTGCTTATTAATCTTAACAGTTTATTTTACAGGAATTAGGAAGTACAAAGTATAGTATTTCATTTTACCTAAGATCCTATTTTTCAGGTGATGTTGTCACCCCAGGATTCTTCGAACCAATCTTGACTGCAGAGAACATTTTATATCGACCATATGGTGGTGCAGAAATGAACATGTTTAACTTTGCTTACAACCTGCTAACACTGAAATTTAAAAAAGCTAGTCAGCAGCTGAAGGATGAAGTTCTGAGAAGCAAATTGGCACAGCTGAACTTAAGTATGTTATGTTATAAAATATTGTAGTCAAACCAAAATGCATATTATTGCTTGAGAATGATTTATGCCCCAAAAAGCGTTTTGAAGATTCCAACTGCAACCAGAATCAACATCGTCCACAATTGGTTTACTACTGCTTCATAGTAGGACCCTGCAAATCTTAGAATTTGATTCAAATTTTGAATCATTTGTTTGATTCAATTCGATTGAATTTTAAAATACCTGAAACTGTCAAATACTGAAATTGAATATCCCAATGACGTTCACAGAAACTTATGTCCTTGATTTTTCGAGTACAGTAGAATCCTCTTGATTGAATATCCATTTTGCCAGTGAAAATTATTCAATTAACAGGAGTATACAATTAACAGGGATTTGGTCAGTTTCCTGTGTTCTGACGTAAACTGAGCATTTATTCTATTATATCTTATTTGACAGAGCTCATAGAGCTCTGTCAAACAAGATATAATAGAATAAATGCCTGTATTGGATGTAGTGAGGCCAAAAAGTTGATAAATAAGGGGAATTTGGTGCGTGTCATAGTAATTTTTTCGACATACTACAAAAATTTATATGCAATTAACAGGAGTTTACAACCCATATGCAATTAACAGATCAAATTTGTACTGAAGGTATGGTAAATCGTTTTGTGTTTGAAAATTATATTCAATTAGCAGGGATATACAATTAAGAGATAACCAATTAAGTGGGCTCCACTGTATATCATTATATGTGGTCATTATTTCTCGCCAGTTACCTTAATATTAAGAATAACTGGTCAGTCAGAGCTATCACATGGTTATTATTTTAAAAGTCAGCCGGGCATGAATAAAATCATTAGGGGCAACCAAGCAGACATTATGTCAGAATGCATGTGCATGTATCAGTTGTACAGATGGCTCAACAATGCGTGACCTTGAAAGGGTGAGAGATGTGTCAACTGTGATCTACATGGTCACCACATATATCAACTGAATGTCTGATTCGATTTGAGTTCAGTTTGAAATTTAAACACATGATTTGATTGATATTTGACTCAAAAGGAAAAAGTCCATTTTGCAGATCCGTACTGGTTAACCCTTTACCCAACGTAACGGCCAAAACCGGCCAGCGCTATTCTAAAAAATCGCGAATTAATTTTCATTATTTTTTCATTTTTTGTCTCAAAAACATAGGTTATGACCCCTCGTTGGAACGAGCTCAACGAGCTCGTTCCAACGAGGGGTCATAACCTATGTTTTTGAGACAAAAAATGAAAAAAATTAGTAATTCAAGAATTTTTTTGGCAAGTGTCGTCTGCTTTTCATGTTAGGTAAAGGGTTAAATCTTGTTCACCTGTATAGACAGATGGGACGTCATAAGAAACATATCTGTCCTTGTTACAGGAGCTTTAAATACAGGCAGCCAAGATTGCCTAGAATCAGCAGCAAAGCCAAAGGAAATAGACTGTCAGGGAATGTGATGGCTAAATGGTAAGAGTATCAGACTTCAAACCAAAAGGTCTATGTTCCATTCTGACCAAGGGTATTAATATTGTGTACGACTGCCCACATGGGGGTATGGTAGCACTGTGTACTGATGCATATTGCATGTCAATAGTGCACTTGCCTGCAACCAATGCTAATCCTGCTTGTAAAGATTTAGTATGTTGTCAGGCAGTTGCTAGCAGCTGGTCGGTGGTTCTCTCAAGGTACTCTTCCACCTATAAAACTGTCCAATATGAGATGATCCTTGTTGTCAAAAGTGTTGTTAAAACCACAATAAAAAATCAAAAGAGCAAGACTGTCAAAGTGCAGCAAATATTGTGTAAGAAATATCCAAACCTATAAGTGTTAAAGAGTCCATGGGGGCGTGGTGGCTCAGTTGGTAGAGGTGCAGGCTGCAAGCCGAGAGGTCCTCGGTTCGAATCCCACCTGCAGCAGCCGCGTTGTGTCCTTGGGCAAGACACTTCACCTGGATTGCCTACATGGGGGCACGATGACGCTGTGTACTGAGGCGTACTGCACGTCGATGGTGTGCATGTCTTCAACCAATCTAACCCTGCCTGTGCTGCGGTGCAGAGTTCAGAGCTACGATGTTGGAGAGCTGACAGCTGCTCGTCGTTGCTCGGTGGTTCTCTCTGGGTACTCCGGCTTCCTCCACCTGTAAAACTGTCATGGTCACGATTAGCCATTGTGCATAAGTATGTGACCTTAAACACCAATAAATAAATAAATAAAGAGTCCATAATATGTTGAATCTTAAATGTGTCTTGCTGTGATTTTTTTATATTTGAAATTTGTATCTTCAGTGTTCCAGAGACAAATGAGCTACATGAGTGCAAATGGATCGATCAGCATGTTCAGAGATTTCGACAGACCTAGTGTTTGGTAAGTTGCTGAAACTTGTTTTGTGAAAAATGTCTCAGTGAAATGGAGGCCTCCAGTTATGTCGGTAAATGGGGTGAGTGGAGCCCTTGCTAAACATTTTGTCTTAGGAAAATGTTGAGCATTCTTTTCGTAAAATGTTGCAAAAATGAAATAAAGCTCCTTCCAATTAGGGGTCATAACCTATGTTTTGGAGACAAAAAATGAAAAAAATGAGTTATTCAAGAATTTTTTTTGCTAGTGTCGTTTGCTTTTCATGTTAGGTAAAGGGTTAACTGAATGAAACCCACAAGCTATTTTAAATTTGTCACAGAAACAGAGTTGATTTGGAACCAGATGCTCGGATCACAAGAACTTGTACATTGTATCATACAGAATACCTTCTAATTGTTTAAACATTTCTGTAAGGTCACACTGTTCAGTAGATCCCTCAGCTTCTTTCCACCATTATTTCCCATAACCAGGCCTAAAATTATTTTGCTGCTCTATCTGTTAGGGCCATGTGAACCACAATTTTTAATTTGAGTCAAATCTCAAATCAAATCATGTCTGTTATTTGAAATCAAATTGAACCTCAAATCGAATCAGAGGTGTCTTGAAGATGACTGATGAGGTTTGGGGGTGCTATAAACAAAATTTGTTCCAACTGTGATGGCTCATGTCCAACTCATAAAATAATCCAAATACATCATCGAGGCATGCCGTCGGGGGAAGGCATGCCTTGATGATGTAGTTGGAATATTACCCTGTCACCATTATAGTTCAGCATCGACATTGCTTCCAAACTTTAAATTTGCATTTAACAGTGATAGGGACAGGTGATACATGTACTGGAATTATCGATGATCATGGTTGGTGCATGAGTTCAGATGTTATTTATGTCAGTGTAGCAGAAGTACACTCAGTCTTTTATTTCCACATTATTTATGTACAGTTTCCATCGGAACTATATATTTTGTGAGATGACGAGGACTGACACCAAGCTACAGTAAAACCTGTCTTGAGAGACCACTGTCTTGAGAGACCACCTGTCTTGAGAGACCACATCTGCCAGGCACCGATTGGTTTTACTCTATAATGGACCTGCTATGGGAGATCACCTGTCTTGAAAGACCACCTGTCTTGAGAGACCACTGTGACCTGGTGCCAACTTGTATTTTTATGCCATAATGGATCTGTTTTGAGAGACCGCCCCTTTGAAGATTGAAATCATGACAAAAACTTTTTACCTGTTCTGGAATTGGAAAATCCATTGTGGTTATACTAACATAATTAAAAGTATTAAAAGCTCTTAATTGGGTTTCAATTGCTAACTCATAAAAGATTGAGATGTTTTTATAAGACCCCTGTGAAAAGATTAGGATTATTGCTGAATAAACAATTTCATAGATACCTGAAATGTGACAGATAGGAATAAAAATAAATTTGTGTTGAAAATCTTTTTGTAACAAAATGAAATGGACTGTTATAAAAATTCTAAAAATAAATTAGTGTTGAAAATCTTCAATGAAGATTTTCAACACTAATTTATTTTTATAATTTTTATAACAGTCCATTTCAATTTGTTACAAAAACTTCATAAAAAAGAACAACTACAAAGTAATTACACAAATCCATTCTTCTCCTTTTCTGAATTTTGTGGTTGGTTATTCACTGACTTCAGGAAACCTGAAACCTGTTATGAGAGACCGCATGTCTTGAGAGACCACTTTTGTGTGGCCCAAAGGGCGGTCTCTCAAGACAGGTTCTACTGTATATTCATGTCAAGAAGATTCGAGTTAGTTATCTTAATCTTGCAACAAATAATGAAATATTTGATACGTTTGAAAAGTTTGACATCATTTAAATTTTATGCAGAAAAAACAAGGTCAAAGCACAAAAAGGTGAACCATTAACCAGTAACTTGACAATACAGAGGTACATGTGATGTTACAGGTTAATGGTGTGTAATAAATCCAAAATTAGTGTTCAGATAGAATTTTGGGGTGGTAGAAAGAAAATATTTTTACCTGTCATATGCAGGGGTGGTGCTAAGTGGTGGTTGGTGGCTACAGACCCCTCCCCCTCTTCACCAATTGGGAAAACTGCCTCCTTTATTGTGGGCTTGTCAGGGAATACTATAGGCCATTGTCAGGGAGCATAGGTTGCCCATGTTGGGGGAAATCCTGGTACAACTCCTGGTCACAGGTACTCCTGACAGGTACTTTATGTAGCTGTGGCACTGTCTGTCCTTCTGTCCATCTGTCAATAGATGAAATTGGTTTCCACTCTCTAATTAAAGATCTGCTTGGCCAGTCAAAACCAAACTTGAACTTTTGCTTGGATATGATGAGAACCTTGTATACTTTGGGGTCAGTATACCAAAGGTCAAGGTCACAGTGACCCTGAACTTGTCCTCTCCCTAAATAAAATTCTGCTTGTCTGATTGGAACCAAACTTGATATGTGGGTTGGATATGATGAGAGAAAAACTGCAACTCATTTTGGGGTCATTAGTTCAAAGATCAATGTCACAGTGTCCTGTAACTTACAAATTTTCAAGATTTCTGCTCTCTATTTAATGTTTTGCTGTGCTACTGGAAACCGAGCTTGATATATGGGTTAGGTATGATGAGAGGAAGAACCCTATTTATTTTGGAGTCATTATGACAAAGGTGAAAGTCACAGTGACCTTTAACATAAACATATTCTTTGTTTCTGCCCTCTGATGAAAGTTTCTGTGAGCCGATCAAAACCAATTTTAACATGAGGATTGGACATGAGTGGAGGAAGAACCCTATCTGGACTTCCTTTATTTATTGGCTTTCCTTTAAAAAATATTAGTATAAAGGATTATACTGGATGTTAATAGAGATCATTGATGTTATTGTGCTCAATTACAGAATGGTGTTTTTTGATACAAATAAGAAAGATACATGTAACGTGGCCCTGGCTACATCCACGCATGTGGATAGTAAGGTGAAAAACTCTCTCAGAGTCGCTCCAGTCTTCGGGGAGCTTCTCTTCGACGGCAAGCTTTTCGCAATCTATGATCAGATAGATAACTAAGAAAGCTTCAGACTCTCTGCTATTCAAACCCGCTTCCATATGTCGGATTCAGCCGAGAAGAGTAAGACAGGCACTTCTGGGATGAATACGTCCAAGGGAAGTTTCTATAGAGGTTCATTTGCATCCTCTAGGTCTTACTCTAGAGACTGTTAGGATAGCGACTCAGATAGGGGCCGTAATTCTGGCCAAGTCAACCGGTCAGACGCCCCTAGGTCGACTGGGCAAGGTGCGGGCCGTGGAGGACATGGTTTCTCCTTCTGCAAGCTTTGCAGGACCAGGAGATGATGGTGTGACCTCTATCGTGTTTCAGTAGGCAGCAGACTGTCGAGTTTTCTCAACCAATTGGGAGTCGATTACGGACGTCCCTTGGGTTCGAGGGGTGATTTCGGAAGGATTAAACTGTCCTTCGAATGAAAACCTCCGCTAAACTCGAAGTCCAAGACGGACTTAGCTTCCGTCAAATATGCAGAGAAGAGGCTTGCTTCCATCAGAAGTCCAGTCTCTTCTGGAGCAGTTAGTGATAGAGATTGTAGAAATCCAGGAATCCCCAGGTTCTACAACCATCTGTTTCTGGTTCCGAAACCAGACGACTCTTTTCGTCCACTCATAAATCTGAGCTGGATTAACAAGCTGATCGTGGCTCCAAGTTTCTTATATGGAGACCATCCGATCGTTCAGAGCGAGTTTTCGGGTGAACTACTATGCTACATGCATAGATCTCAAGATGCGTACTTTCACGTCATGGTACATCAGGCATTCAGAAAGTATCTTTGCTTTGCCGTCATAGGAGTCGTGTATCAGCTCCGAGCAATGTGCTTGGTCTGAATCTAGCGCCCTGGGTTTTCACTCAAATAATGAACTCAGTAATGACTCATTTCTGAGCTCATTCATCTGCGGTAATGTCGGCCTACCTGGACGACATTCTTCAGAGGTACGACAATGAGTTAACACTTCAGAACGCTTTGCAGAATTTGTTTCTATTGCTCCAATGTCTCGGTTTCATAAGTAAATGAGGAGAAGTCGGACCTGGTGTTGTCCAAGTCATTCACCCACCGGGGAAGAGCTTCGAGACGCATAACAATCTCGTTCGTCTGCCGTTAACCAGAGCGAATTAATCAGTTGTTACGCTCACTATTGTCTTCATTCAGACAAAGTTACAGAGAGAGATTTCATGAGAATGATAGGTTGTGCGGAGCTGCCGCAGATTTTATTCCGTTGGGGTGGCTGTGCACTCGTCCTCTCCAATTTTCGGACCCAGAATTGGAGGGTGAAGATTCATTTGCTCGATACGGACATCCTCTTGTCAATCAAGTGATCAAGAGATTTGGACCTGGGCATTTATTCAGTGGTTAATTCAGGGAGTTCCACTGCAATTGCCGGATCCGAGTTTTTCAGTTTTGACGGATACCAGTCAAACAGGTTGGGATGCAACATTGAGCCCAACGGATTTGTAGTGCCAGGGACTTTGGGATCCGCAGTTCCTAATCAAGCACATAAACATCAACAATGATCGTCAATTTGGCTTGGATACGTCATTGAATGAATGTTATTCAGAATGCTCATGTGCAATTCTTTCCGCCAATTCGACGATACTAGTGTATTTTTGGAACCAGGGAGGCACTCATTCCATTCTGTTATTCAGGTTAACGGAATGAATCCTTCTGTTTGTACTAGAACTTCAATTCTTCTATCGGTCCGTCATGTTCCGGGTTGTCTGAACGTATTAGCGGACTCCCTTTCCCAGAGGGGTTGCTTGTTGCCATCAGAATGGACTTACATCAACGAGTATTTAATCAGGATTTGTTACCAATGAGAGCGGTCAGTGATGGATTTATTTGTGACGCATATCAACAGTCAGTTGCAGACGTATGTGTCACCAGGTTCGGATCCTCGAGCGTTTGCAGTAGATGCTCCATCGATCTATGGAGACTGAATGATAGGATATGCATATCCTCCAGTGCCGTGATTCAGCAGACATTGCTCGAGTTAAATATTCTCAATGCAAAATTCTGTTGGTAGCATCTCTACCTCCACAAAGACCGTGGATAAATCTACTCAGGTGTCTGTTGTGGGATATGCCGTGGAAGCTTCCTCCACATTTTGGTCCATTCTATGGCTAGATGGATTCAATTATCTATCTGTACTGCTTATGATAAATATCTTCAACTCAGCAGTCTGTGCTTTAGATTTCAGCTCATGAAGTAAGAGTTCTTTCTACATCATGGGCTTATGCTAATAGTGTTGCTATTACAAATCTAATGAGGGCAGCATATTGGTCTTAGCCCTCCACTTTCACGAATTTGTATCTGAGAAATATTGAGTCCATTTCTGGAGATCTCCATTGTTTAGGTCCGTTATCTGTTGCTCAGAATGTCGTCCACCAAACAGTTGCAACTATACGTATGTAGGCTTTCGATTCCGGCAGTGACTCTGTCCTGCTGCCCTCTTCGCTCTGGAGTATTTGATCCAGGGGAAGGGGGGGGGGGGGGGGGGGTTCCCTTAGGTCACCTGCTTTATAGTGTAAAGCAAGGGAATACCTCCCTTGGAGTCAGTAATTCCGAGTCGGTACCGGGATGGTTTTAAAGTGTAAAGCTAATGTTTACTCATCCATGTAATTTTTTTAAAGTGATGCTCAGTGTGAAGCATTTGTATATGTCAAATGTTAATCGGGCATTAATATACAATCCTCGGACACTTTTAAATGAGTTTTAAGAGTCTCGTTTCTCTGGACTTCCTTTATTTATTGGCTTTCCTTTAAAAAATATTAGTATAAAGGATTATACTGGATGTTAATAGAGATCATTGATGTTATTGTGCTCAATTACAGAATGGTGTTTTTTGATACAAATAAGAAAGATACATGTAAAGCCTATCTCTCCTTTTCTCCTTGAGGGGATTATTCTGTTATATGTAATTGAGTCTATTGGATTTTCCTTTAGGTCCTAGGCCCTCCAACCTTTTTACTATTCAGCTAAGTCTGGGTCATTGGTACAGTATAAAAATGTTAAAAAATTTATAGTAATTTATATATTTTTTATACTTACCAAAGAAACAGATGGGGATGGCCCTCCCATGAGTTGGCAACTCATACCTCCCCGCTGAGTACATAACGCTTACCAGGCACTGGTTGTAAGAATGACATTTGGCAGCAATTTCGAGACCTCCCTGACACTGTGCATGCGCAGAGGAGTAAAAGTATGGAGGACCATATAGGACATCTATTTTTTGGTTTTTGATGCAAATTTTGGGGATTCGGTGGCAAAATTTATGTTTGGCCCTAGATATTTTAGAGTTAGCACCAGCTAAGTCTGGGTCATTGGTAAGTATAAAAAATATATAAATTACTATAAATTTTTTAACTTTTGTTGGTCACTATGGCCAGTTTTTGCAACAGGGGATGCCTGTATTTGGTGTCATGAGGCCTCCCCAAAACTCCCACCTAAATAGACAGGGTTACTTGAAAATGTTCTGAAAATTTACATTTATACTGCAGCATTGTGTTTCCCAGTTGCCTGAGTGGGAGCATGGTAGCATTGTGTACTAAAGCAGATTGATGGTACACTTTCCTTCAATCTCAGATAATCCTGCTCATTTTTATGTTGGAGAGTCTGACAGTTACTTGCCACAGGTATGTGGTTCTCTGTGTGTTTCTGTCTTCCTGCATCTCTAAAACTGTCCAACATTGTCTGACCATGACTGTTGAAAGTGTCATTAAACCAGGGACCGACCTGGGCATGCGCCAGTGCATATTTGGTTCTGAAACATCAGAACCTGGCTCTTAAATCTCAGAAATAGGCTTCTCAGTTGGCGCGTAACTTCTCAGATCATATTTTGATATTCTTTCGATCGATGGATAATCGAGAGAGACACTCTTACATGTATTATATATATGATTATCATTTATCATTGTTGTAGAGTGCTTAAGTTAATACTTCAAGTCTTAATTACCAAGCATTAATCTTCACTGTGGTTTCTGATCAAGTCTTGGCTGTCTAAATAGGCAGCCAAGACTTGATCAGAAACCACAGTGAAGATTAATGTTTGCTGTAGTGTACTAAATGAAAATGATGAGAGCTGTTACATACTAGCAGTTTGTGTTACAAACAGTAGTGTGACTCCGTAAATTGAAATCTGACGCATGAATTGAAAAAATAGGCTTGAAGCTAGAGCGTATTTTAAATAGTCCTGATCAGTCCCTGTTAAACCCCAAATAAACAAACACATAATGGAGGCTTGTGGTACAAAATTAACACTTTCATCAGAATGCTTTAGGAGGAAATTATTCTATATATCATCAACGGCAAATGAATGAATATATTTTGTATTTGGTGAGAATGTCAGTAGTAATCCAATCCCATGAAGCTGTATAAATAACTTATTGCTGATACTCCTTAACTTTTTTGTTTTGTTCATTATACTTATCTCTTACGTAACGTTATACTCATTTGCTATAAGCCCTTCAGGAAATTGCCAGATCTCTTGGCCCACCAATTAGCCTTGGGCTGTTTTCATTCCTTATTGTGCTCTCTCCAGCCAGTGGGTTTTTTGGGGAGATCCTCCTAGGAACCTCAAGAGTGGGGCAATGTTGGTGTTATGCAGTAAATAAGTTTTTTTTTAACCCTTGCCATAACATAACAGTCAACAATGGCCAGAAAATGAACCAGAATAAGCCTACCACATCCTAAAATATATCAGAAGTTTCTCAGTAAAACCATACAAGTATGGATATTATTAGAACCAGCTCAATGAGCTGGTTCTAATCATAACCATATTTGTATGGTTTTATTGAAAAATTAAGAAATTGGTTTTCGAAAAATGTGAAATTTAATATATTTTCTAAAAATACTGTATTAGGTAAAGGGTTAAATTGTGGAGGGTGCAGGTTGAAAATATAGATTGGTCTACCCCAAATAATGAATATGAACTCTTCTATTTACTGCCATTGAACTGGCATGGAAGATACCACCAGTGTTCAAAGGGTTATCTAAACCTGATGTTCAATCAAACTCTACTTTTCACTCCATAATTAAAAATTCCATAGATCTTTTATTTGCACTGGAGTGTAATCCAGGTTATTAAATTCTTTCCAGGCTGACAGCTTTTACAGCTAAAGTTTTGCAGGAAGCTAAATATGGTGAATGGGAAAGGGACCTTTACATATCAGCTGATATTATCAACAAAATGGTTCAGTATGTCTGCCAGCAACAAAATGAATCTGGTGCTTGGCATCCAGAGTTTGAAGAAGTGTATGACAGAAAAATGGTAAATATTAACAGCCAGTATTACAAAAATCGCCATTCAAATTTTATAAAAAAGTTTCATTTTTGTCTTAAGAACATAGATTATGCCCCCTCATTGTAATGGGCTCATTAAAATCATTTCGGTGAGGGACCATAAGCTTAAAAAAAATAAATAAATTTAGTTAAGGGGGTTTTGGTTCACTGATATTGAACGTCCTCATATGTTTTTATTGGCTTGCAGCATCTTTCAAAATTACTACGAAATCATGACTTTAAAATTTTACCATTTTGATTGATGTATATTTATTTGCATTTGTTTTCAACAAAGCATAATTAAAACACAGTGTCTGTTTTTAGCTCACCGAAAGGAGTTTAACTTATCACTTGCTGTCCGTTGTCGTCCGTCGTGAATTTTACATTATTGACTTCTCCTCACAAACTACTGTACCAAATTGAACCAAATTTGGTGTGCATGTTCCTTATCATATGTCAATTCAAGTTTGTTCAAATAAACTTGCCGTGCCTACAGGGGGCACCACAAGGGGCATAACTCTAATAGCGCACATAATTTTTTTCAAAGATTAAAAAAAATCATCTTCTTCAGATCCACCATTCAGAATCTTTTCATATTTGTTTTACAACATCTCTAGGGGGGCCAGATTCAAGTTTGTTCTAATCGAGTCCCTGGGTTTAGATTTGGGCTCTCTATTGGAGTCTGCATTTTAACTTAGTGCAATATGTGGAATATTCTTTTAAAATCTTCTTCTTCAGATTCAGCAGTTGAAATCTTTTGATATTTGGTATACAACATCTCTAGGGGGGGGGGGGGGGGCAGATTCAAGTTTGTTCAAAACGGGTCTCTGAGTTAGTATTTGGGCTCTCTGTTGGAGCCCAAAGTTTAACTTGGTGCAAGTTGAGGAAATTTCTTTAAAAATCTTTTTCTTCAGATCCAGTAGTCCAAATCTTTTCATGTTTGGTACCCAACATCTGTAGGGGAGTCAGATTTAAGTTTGTTCAAATCAAGTCCCTGGGTTAATAATTGGGCTCCCTCTAGGAGCCCAGATACATGGAATATTCTTTAAAAATCTTCTTCAGATTCACCCGTCAGAATCCTCTCATATTTGGTATACATCATCTCTTGGGGTAGGGGGTGGGGGGGGGGGGGGGGGCAGATTCAAGTTTGTTCAAACCTAGTTCCTTGGTTAATATTTGGGCTCCTTATGGGAGCACAAATTTCAACTTAGTGCAATATGAGGAATTTTCTTTAAAAATCTTCTTCAGATCCACCAGTCAGAATCCTTTAACATTTGGTTTTCATCATCTCTCTGGGGGTCAGATTCAAGTTTGTTCAAATTGGGTCCCTGGGTTGAAAATTTGGGGTCTGGTTGGGCCTTAGAAATTTTGGACCAAAATTCTGAGAAAAATTTTTTCTGATTTTTTATGCATTTTGTTCAATTTTGAGACAAAAAAAAAAATTTGAACCTGAAAATTTTGGGTCCGGTTCAGACTTAGAAAACTTTGAACCAAAATTTGGAGAGATTTTTTTTCTGTTTTTTATGTGTTTTGTTCAATTTTGAGACAGAAAAAAAAAATGTATAGCCTGAAAATTTGGGGTTCGGTTCTGACTTGTTTTTAAAATCTTCTTTAGACCCTGTAGACAGAATGCTTTGATATTTGGTATACAAGATCTCTAGGAGGGTTAGATTCAAGTTTGTTCAATTCTAGTCCCTGGGTTGATATTTGGGCTACCTATGGGAGCCAAAATTTTAACTCGTGCAATATACGGAAATTTCTTAAAAAATCTTGTTCCGATCCACCAGTCAGAATCCTTTCATATTTGGTATACAATATCTCTTGGAGGGTAAGACTCAGATTTGTTCAAATCTGGTCCCTGGGTTATTAATTTGTGCTAAATATGGGAACCTGAATTTTAACTAAGTGCAATATGAGGAAATTTTTTTCAAAATCTTCTTCTTCAGATCCACCAGTTCTTTCATATTTGGTATACAACATCTCTAGGTGGGTCAGACTCAAGTTTGTTCAAATCGGGTTCCTGGGTTAATATTTTGGCTCCCTATTTGAGCCCAAAGTTTAACTTAGTACAATGTGAGGTGATTTCTTTAAAAACCTTCTTTAGATCCACCAGTCAGAATTCTTTCATATTTGGTGTATGACATCTCAAGGGGCATCAGTTTCAAGTTTATTCAACTTGAGTCCCTGGCTTAATATTTGGGCTCTATGGGCAGGGGTGGGGGTTGGCAGGGGTGGCATTCCTTAGTGTTTTTCCATAAAATTTGTCTCATGACTTCATTCCTTTGTAGTGTTGATGAACAATGTCTAACTGAATGTGACCCCAAATACTTCTTTGAACCACTTTGGCAGGTGAGCGATTAATGCCCCTTGGGGCCTCTTGTTTATATTTGCTGGGTACTCCACCCTTGTGTTCTATCTTATACTATCTTGCCTTTGTAGAACTTTAACAAGAAATTTAACCATTTGAATTTTGTATGACACAACTCCCTGCTCTCTCAAACAAGATATAGTTAGTAAAATTTCAAGCTGTGGGAACTGTTTGCTGCTGAAAAGTTTAGTTC
This sequence comes from Pictodentalium vernedei, assembly GCA_031216915.1. NCBI lineage: Eukaryota > Metazoa > Mollusca > Scaphopoda > Dentaliida > Dentaliidae > Pictodentalium > Pictodentalium vernedei. The sequence goes on from CM062295.1 coordinate 699,854,722, forward strand.
TTCAACATCAGTGCAGAGAGTTGAAGTGTTTTTTTTAGACAATTTTAACTTTTATCTGTACTGTTTTGTAGATTTAAAAATGAAAAAGAAAAGTGAAGAAAAGCCTCCCTCTTGTCATAAAAGTAAGGCCACACAAAGTAGATCTTCTGTTTCTCAGGCCATTATTGTAAAATTGCATGTGGGCGTGCGGATTTTTATTTTATTTTTTATTTCAGTAATTACTTGTTTGCCATCAAATGTTCATGTTCTTGGTTCAAGTTTTAGGCCCATAATCTACAGAATAGCATGGGTGGTGGTGTATTTCATCCCTTGAGTGCAAGAAGGCTTTGCAATGCTAAAGCATTGCAAAGCCTTCTTGCACTCAAGGGACAAATTCATCAATTTTTTCAACTTGGGTAAAATATCAGACATAAACCATTTAATTTTATTTTTTTTTAAGTTTAAATTGGTTATAAAAAGAGAGCATGCGGCAGCCAAAAGGACCATGCGGGAGGGCCTGAGAAACAGATTTTTTATTTTTTTTAGGCCTAAGGAAAAATTGTGTGAGAAACAAGAAATTTTTTTCTAGGTCTAATTATTAAAACGCTCATTTTCTTTTTTGCAGTCGTCTGGAACTAAAAGCTCTGAAGACCGTCTTTATAATGATCCTGTTCCGCTTACAGCATATATTTTGATTACCTTGTATGCAATGGTTGATGTTTCAGGGGTGAGTTATTTGTTGCATGAAATGTTTGGATATGTAGTTTCTTGTTGCTGGCCTTAGAGAGCAAGCACATTCTGCTGCACATGTACATCATGTCCTTTAAATATCTTAAATTTATTCTGATTGTTCAAACCTTTTGTTAATCTCCATTTTCACAGAGTGTTGCTACTAACCACCCTTTGTATGCCTGACTATGTGTGTTATGTAAGTCTAGTGTCTTAACCCTTCAGGGGCTGGAGATTTTTTATACATTTTTACCCTACTTTGAAAGTCTACCTCCTGTGACTTTTCAGTTGTTTCCAGTCTAGTCTAGTCAGCCAAGACTTGCCTACGGACAACTGACAAGATACATAGAAAACAAGTTTTGAGTTTATCCAAACAATGTACAGTAGAACCTGTCTTCAGAGACTGCCCTTTGGGCCACACAAAAGAGGTCTCTCAAGACAGGTGGTCTCTCATAACAGGTTTCAGGTTTTCTCAAGTCAGTGAATAACCAACCACAAAATTCGGAAATGGAGAAGAATAGATTTTTGTAATTACTTTGTTGTTGTTTTTTTTTATGAAGTTTTTGTAACAAATTGAAATGGACTGTTATAAAAATTATAAAAATAAATTAGTGTTGAAAATCTTCAATGAAGATTTTCAACACTAATATATTTTTATAATTTTTATAACAGTCCATTTCAATTTGTTACAAAAAGATTTTCAACACAAATTTATTTTTATTCCTATCTGTCGCATTTCAGGTATGTATGAAATAGTTTATTCAGCAATAATCCTAATCTTTTCACAGGGGTCTTATAAAAACATCTCAATCTTTTATGAGTTAGCAATTGAAACCCAATTAAGAGCTTTTAATACTTTTAATTATGTTAGTACAACCACAATGGATTTTCCAATTCCAGAACAGGTAAAAAGTTTTTGTCTTGGTTTCAGTCTTCAAAGTGGCGGTCTCTCAAGACAGGTCAATTATGGCATAAAAATACAAGTTGGTACCAGGTTACAGTGGTCTCTCAAGACAGGTGGTCTCTCAAGACAGGTGGTCTCCCATAGCAGGTCCATTATAGAGTAAAACCAGTCGGTGCCTGGCAGATGTGGCCTCTCAAGACAGGTGGTCTCTCAAGACAGTGGTCTCTCAAGACAGGTTTTACTGTATGTTGGGGCACCTGTTCTTTTGCATTAAGAAGTTATCGAAGTCAGAATTAGGCCCTTAATGGTTGAGAAAGTATGTGATTACTGGCAAAAGTGAATCAATACCTAATTCTCCAATCTAGATGGAAAGGTTTCGACTGGAGAAATTATTGGTGGGGGTGAGAGGTGGGGGTACAATGAGGTCATGGCATTTGCAACAGGACACTTTAGAAACATTTTTGATCTCTTGTCACCTCTTGTCATGTGTCCACCCTTGTATGTACACTAACTTTGTGGCCTAATGTCTGCTCAGTGTTTTCCTTTCTCTTTTTCTCCATCATCCCCGACCATTTCCAGTCATTTGGCAAATTCAGTTTGTTTAAATGAAAATTTTATGTATTTGTTTATGCTTCAAACATCACCCAAGGACATCAGTCTTTGCATTTTTCTACTCTACTATTGCCTTCTTTAATCCTTTACCTAACATGAAAAGCAGATGACACTTGCAAACAAAATTCTTGAATAACTAATTTTTTTCATTCTTTAGCGCCGCCTGACAAAGTCAGCTGAGCTTTTCTGATATCCAGGTGTCCGTCTGTCTGTCTGTCGTCCGGTGTCAACATTTTGTTTGTGCGAGCCATAATTTCTTTACCACTGGATATTTTTCAACAAAACTTTGTAACAGTATGTATTGTCAATAGGCAGTGTGCCATCAAACACAATAAGGTCTGTATCCATCAAGGTCAAGGTCACAGGCAACATGGTAAAGGTAACACTCAGGAAAACGTGAACATTTTGTTTGTCCGAACCATAATTTCTTTACCACTGGATATTTTTTCTTTACCACTGGATACTTTTAAACAAAACTTTATAACAGTATGTATTGTCAATAGACAGTGTGCCATCAATCACAATAAGGTCTGTATCCATCAACGTTAAGGTCACAGACTACCTGGTCAAAGTAAGACCAATGTATTTGCCAAATTTTATTATGTTTTCAATTTTTGTCTAATAAACAAAGCTAATGAGCCTTCATTGAACAAGCTCAACAAACTTGTTCCAATGAGGGGTCATAAGCGATGTTTTCTTGACAAAAAATTATGACTTTGTCTGCTATCCGTGTTGGGTAAAGGGTTATCAGAATCAGAGATTGGGGATCAAATGTTACCCTGTATATGGCTGCCCCTGAAATAGTTGTCCTGGGCGGAGCTATCTTGCCCGAGAGGCCTCTTGTTGTCTCAAAAACATAGGTTATAATCTCTCATTGGAACGAGCTTGACGAGCTCATTCCAAAGAGGGGTCATAAACTATGTTTTTGAGACAAAAAATGAAAACATAATAAAAATTAATTGCCGATTTTTGTGAATAGCACTGGCCGGTTTTGGCCATTATGTTGGGTAAAGTGTTAATCTTGTATAAGTTGCCTCAGCTTTTTATCTTTTAGTGATATGAGTATTGGCAGCTTATTTGTATGGTACTATTGTTAGCTTTGGAATGTGAATCCTATGTATTCATTTCCTGTCACCTAACTTAGTTATTATCATCATTATATTTATTTCACTTTGAATATAAACAGGACAGTATAAAAGGGTGTGAGTTACAGTGATCTTTCAGCTTTGTGCCACTGATGAACAACTACAGAGTTGGAAATAAAAAATGTATGGTTGTCAGACAACATTGTAGCCACATTGAATGTTTGTTGTTCACCTCATATGAACATTGTGATCAGTCAATGTAACACATAACCCCACCCATGTTCCCCCTCTAAACAAAATGGGCAAGGGATGCAAGAAGTACAAATCAACTGTATGCTCAGAACCAAAAACACAATGAAGGCAACTTAACTGGAAAGCATTAGAAGGCTGTAATGCCTCTTCTGGCTTTCCATACAAATTATCACCTATGAGCAGTGGTCATACTGTCGGGTGGGGGTGCGGTGGCATCGTGGTAACCGGTTCTCATCAGATCACCAAAGTTAAGCAACATCAAGCACGGTTAGTAGTTGATGGGTGACCATTTCAGCGACTGATTCGCACTCCCGCATTGTGTCCTTGGGCAAGGCACTTAACCCTGATTTCCTACATGGGTGCGCGATGACGCTGCATACTAAGGTGTACTGCACGTCGATGATGCGCATGTCTTCAACCGATCTACCCCTACCTGTGCCGTGGTGCAGAGTTCAGAGTTACGATGTTGGAGAGCTGACAGCTGCTCGTCGTTGCTCGGTGGTTCTCTCTGGTACTCTGGCTTCCTCCATCCATAAAACTGTCACCGACATGATATAACCCTGGCTGTTAAAATGTCATTAAACCCTAATAAATAAATAAATAATTCTGTCAATTGCACTTAAAAAATTTATTGGCACCAGAAAATCAAAATTGGCTAAAATTTTGGCACTAAAAAATCTGCTTTCCATAGTGAAGTAAAGCCAAGCCATTGCAGCAGGAAGGAGAATAATCGATGACAAAACAAAGAAACAACACATATTTTATTACTTCTAATGTGAAAACAAAAAGTGATTTTCACAAAACATACTCAAACCCAGTAATTTTGTTAATAGTGTTTGGACAAACTTGCAACATTAATTGTCGGAAAGTGGTAATGAGGCAATGTTTTTCTTCAGTAAAACTTTGTAGGTTATCAACTTGACAAAAGGCAGCATTTAATTAGATAATTAAAGACACATCGGTATGGAGTATTTATATCATTAAATAGTGTTTTTTGTGAAGACTTGCAATCTACTAAGCCCAGTGGATCCGCCGTAATTAGTCAATTAATCTTTTATCTAAGTGCAACAGCAAGTCTGTGTACCAATGTTTTTCTGCCTGACCATTAATTGAATCCATGGCATAAATATAACTTTGGTGACCACCCTTTTTGCCTTTTGAGGATTTCATCAGTACTTTTGAGTTCTGTCAGATGTTTTTCTGTGACCAATTGTCTCTTCACTCTTGAAATAATTGCCAGTTCATTTTTTAAATCTCAATTTATTGGATCAAACTGAAAAAAATTCAATCCTCTCTCATTAAAGTTTTTGCACCAAAATGCTTTGTTTGATTCAGCAGTAAGCTATGTGTTTATTTGTTTTTCAAAACTCAATTTATTTGGATCAAACTGAAAAAATTTAAATCCTCTCTCATTAACGTTTTTGCACCAAAACGCTTTGTTTGATTCAGAAGTAAGCTAAGTGCTTATTTGAGGCCGTCTCAGGAGATGGCCTTGAATAAGCACTTAGCTTACTGCTGAATCCTCTTTCCATGTTCAAGCTATTTTGTTCTCAATGCTAATCACTTATTATATGTATTTTTGTCGGTCTTTTTTTTTTTGGAAATAAAATATTGTTTAAAATAAAATGCTTTGTTTGGCACTATAATATCCGGAATGACTAAATATTTTTTGGTACTAGACAGTTTTGTGCCACCGTGAACACTGCTTATGAATGTTTCACAGCCATGGTAAAAAGCTTTTCTACTAATTCACCTGTGGTCTTTGCCAGCACAGTGCAGGTGCATCCAAATGACTGTTAGAATTTTTTAACTCTTTTGGTTAGTTAATGTAGGCGCAATAAAATTGCCTAGATTCATTTTAATGTCTGGAAAATTTGACTTACAACATTACCATCGTACTTCTGGGCGACAATCACCAAGATCTGGTTCCCATGTGGCCTTGGGTTCAAGGAACAGCCGGGGGCGTGGTGGCTCAGTTGGTAGAGGTGCAGGCTGCAAACCGAGAGGTCCTCGGTTCGAATCCCACCTGCGGCAACCACGTTGTGTCCTTGGGCAAAACACTTCACCCTCATTGCCCACGTGGGGGCATGGTGACGCTGTGTACTAAGGTGTACTGCACGTTGACGGTGCACCTGTCTTCAACCCATGCTAATCCTGCTTGTGTGGAGTTAGTATGTTGGGGAGCTGACAGTTGCTCGCCGTTGCTCGGTGGTTCTCTCCGGGTACTCAGGCTTCCTCCACCCGTAAAACTGTCATGGTCATGATTAGCCATTGTGCAGAAATATGTGACCTTAAAAAAAAACATCATCAAGGAACGGCCTTGAATTTGACTACGGGCCAATCAAGACCTTGAAAACCTGGAAATGAGCCAAAAAGCATTGAAAAGCATTGGATATCCACAAAATAAACATGCTGATGAAACGTCTAATCATAACTATATAGTTTTATATGCCAGCATTTGTGAAGGCATAGTACAAACTAAGCTCTGGTCATTACCACCTCCTGGAATAATGACCAGTGGGTCCTAGTTAGTACCGTATTTACTCTATGTATTGGAACAGCTAAAAATAATTATTTTCACAGGTGTCCCAATTCTTAGAAAATAGGGAAAGAACACACCCTGGTCTTGATTTGATGCTGAATAAAGTTGTGTGTGATTCGTTTTCCATCACTATATATGAAAATCGCCGTCCAATTTTTTTTTATATTTTCATTTTTTGCTTCCAAAACATAGCTTATGATCCCTCATTGGAACGTGCGCAATACGCTCGTTCCAATGAGGGATCATAAGCTATGTTTTGGAAGCAAAAAATGAAAATTTTTAGTTACTCAAGAATTTTTAGCTCAACTTTGGCGAAGCCAAATTTGAGCTTTTGTGATGGCCCGTCGTCCATCTGTCCGTCTGTCTGTACGTCAACAATTGGATACGGCTCGGGCTAGAGGCTGTATTTATGAACCGATCTTTACGAAACTTCTTGGGTACCTTTGTTATGACCGTGGAACGAGAACGAGTGTTTTTGGGTGCGGTCCGCAATTCAAGATGGCTGCCAGCCGCCATTTTGTACCAACGATGCAGAAATCTGTTTTTTGTACAGAACTTCCATATGAAAGCTCTGATTTGAATAATTTTTTGTATGAATGTTTAGTACCATGGGATACATCACATATAATACGGGTTTTTTTCTCGTGCGTAAATTGTGCAAATTAGACTAATTTTGATGTTTTTTGGGGTTACTTTCAGCACTGTTAGTGCAAATGCCAATACGGCTTGGGCTAGAGGCCGTATTTATGAACCGATCTTTTCGAAACTTCTTGGGTGCCTTTGGTATCACCATGGGACAAGAACGAGTGTTTTGGGGTCTGGTCCAAAATTCAAGATGGCCGATGGCAGCCATTTTGTACAAAATTAGGTGCAATCAGATTTTTGCACAGAACTTCCATATGAAAGCGCTGATTTGAATAATTTTTTGTGTGAATGTTTAGTACCATTGGATACATCACATATAATACGGGTTTTTTTCTCGTGCAGAAATTATGCAAATTAGATGAACTTTGATTTTTTCAGTGCGACTTACACACAGTAAGTACACATGTCAATACGGCTCAGACTAGAGTCTGTATTTATGAACTGATCTTCACAAAATGTCTTGGGTACCTTTGTTATCACCTTGGGACGAGAACAAGTGTTTCTGGGTGCGGTCTAAAATTCAAGATGGCTGCCAGTGGCCATTTTGTACCGAAATTAGGTCCAATCAGTTTTTTGTACACAACTTCTATACAGCTCAGACTAGAGGCCATATTTATGAACCAATCTTTACGAAACTTCTTGGGTACCTTTGTTATCACCGTGGGATGAGAGCGAGTGTGACCACCAGCAGCCATTTTGTACCAAAATTAGTGCAATCAGTCTTTTGTACAGAACTTCTGTATGAAAGTTCTGATTTGAATAAATTTTTGTATGAATGTTTAGTAACATGGAATACATTACATATTGTTAGGGTTTTTTTTTCGTGAAGAAATTATGCAAATTAGGTGAACTTTGATTTATTCAATGCTACTCACACAATGTAAGCACACATGTCAATACGGCTCAGGGTATAGGCTGTATTTATGAACCGATCTTCACAAAACTTCCTGGGTTCCTTTGTTATCACCTTGGGATGAGAATGAGTGTTTCTGGGTACGGTCCAAAATTCAAGATGGCTGCCAGTGGCCATTTTGTACCAAAATTAGGTCCAATCAGTTTTTTGTCACAAGTTCTATACAGCTCGTATTTATGAACTGATCTTCACAAAACTTCTTGGGTACTTTTGTTTTCACCTTGGGACAGGAACGAGTGTGTTTTGGGGTGCCTTTGTTATCACTGTGCTATGAGAACAAATATTATTTTGGGGTTCAGTCAGACCCACTCTGGGACTCAAAGATTTCTTTTCTAGTTTAGCATCTGACTGTCACCCACCTTTACAATACTTTACCTATACATTTGTTACAGGCAATGGTCAGTATTTATGTACAGACCGTTACAATACTTTATATGTACCTTTGTTATCAGGTCATTACCAAGATGTTTGTCATTGGTGTGTCACATACTATACATGTACATGTCTTTGTCTTGACAAGTTGAGCTACAGTGTCATTGACACTTTCATTTTATGAGTGTCGTCTGCTACTAGTGACGGGCTAACTGGAAACAAATCTCCTGAATGTCCCAAACTTTGGAGCATAAAAAAAACTATAGTTTTCTGGAAAAAATGTGTGTGCCAAATCATAGAGTGTCCCAATACATAGAGTAAATACGGTACTAATGAAGTTGAGGCTTTGAAAATCCTTGAATTTTATCAGTCCATACCTGCAGGAACTTTGTAGGTGTGAATACTCACACAAGATGCTCTTTTGCATTAAGATTCACTGGATCTTTATGCTGAAAACCATGCATTCCCTTTTGTTATGACAGCTTGCCTTTTAGATACTTCTTGATTTTTATGATCAGATAAAAAATTTTAGTCTCATACGGAAGTACACTCTAAAACTTTCATCCAGGTGAAAATGTCTCAACTGGAAAAATAATCAGAGTCATTACACCCCCTCTTATTTAAGCCCTTTGTATAATGAAACTGTGGAAAAGTAACGCTGAACACAAATGAATATGTTTAACCCTTAACCTAACATGAAAAGCAGACGACACTTGCCAAAAAATGATTGAATAACTATTTTTTTTCATTTTTTGTCTCAAAAACATAGGTTATGACCCCTCATTGGAACGAGCTCGACGAGCTCGTTCCAACGAGGGTCATAACCTATGTTTTTGAGACAAAAAATGAAAAAATAATAAAAATTAATTGGCGATTTTTGAGAATAGCGCTGGCCGGTTTGGGCTGTTACGTTTGTTAAAGGGTTAAAGGCCCATTTCCAACTTTGATTACTGTTTACTGCAGCAGAACAGGTGCACCAACATGCACACTCTGTGAAAGTTACATTCCAAACACATTTGCAGTTGTCCAAATAGGCAGTCAAGACTTTCCAAGAAACAACTGCAAAGACACACTACATTGTTAAAGTGAGAAAAAAATGTATAAAAATACCCAGGCCTTTAAAGATTAAACAATTTTATTTACATCCAACAAAAATTTACTGGATGCCAGTTTCTACTAATTAACCCTTTACCCAACGCAGACGATATCAAAATTTATTATTTTAAATATCATTTATTCAGATTTAAAAAAAAATTTCAACAAAACCATATCATGTAACCCCTCGTTGGAACGAGCTCGATGAGCTCGTTCCAACGAAGGGTCACATGATATGGTTTTGTTGAAATTTTTTGAAAAATAATATTTTTTCAACTGCTGAATTTGCATATTACACGGGCGGATGCGGGCGATTCATTGGGTAAAGGGTTAAAAGCTTTCTTCACCACAGCAAAACACCTAACACCTCACATATTTCCTTGATATAGTTTAGTGGAGATTTAATTTAATTTTTGAAATTTTCTTTTTCAAACTGTGATACCATTCTGAAAATGTGTTACGTAAAAAAGGGCATCATGAAGATGACTCATTGGGGAGTAGACCCTAATTGTCCCAACTGTAGTGACTCAACTCTTGACTGATCAAATATTTCAACCACACCATCAAGGTATGCCCTTGTGGAAGGCATCCCATGATGATTTAAATGGAACATTAGTCAGTTGGGATAAAAGTTACAAAACTCGAGATGTCTTTGAAATTTATTTGTATCTGACATGAGATTACCTTAGTTGTCAAAAGTGTTGTTTAATCCCAATAAATAAATATTTGTCAATAAGTAAATGGTACCCCCACTGCCCCCCCCCCCCCCCCTCCCCCAGTGATGCCCCAATTTATAAGAACTCTAGGAATTGGAGCTTGGCTTGTTTTCTGTAATACATAAGTTCTGTATTGTTGGTATTATTGCAATGAATGCTTCTTGAGAGACTCACTGTTAAGTTATAGCCTTGGATGCTTATATTTTTTGTGGTTGTAATGAACACTTGATTTGTTATAGGATGCAGTTGCATGTCGAGACACAGCAAAAGCAAGGGCAGCAACTTACCTGGTCACACAGGCTGAGAATATACAAGAGATCTTTCCATTATCTATCACAGCTTATGCCTTGTCACTGACGAGTGAAAAGAGCAGAGATGTGTTTAACAGGTTGTGGACCATGAAGAAGGAAGGTAAGTTTCATTATAACTTTAATATGCCTTATCAAACACACCAGAAGAATGGCTCTTGTCCCCAAATTATTAGCTCACCTGACTGAAAGTCAGGGTGAGCTATTCTGATCACTTTTTGTCCGTCGTACGCCATGAAGGTGGTGTTTGAGCCTCTTTCTCCTAAACCACTGGCCACATTTTATTTAAATTTCATGTAAGTAGTGGTTATATAGGGGCATTTTGATTTTTATGCAAATTAGGTTTCGGCTCATATTGAGCAGAGGGGTGGGGAAAAATGGCCAAATTTTCTAAAAATCTTCTTCTAATGAACCACCAGTAGCAGAGACTTGATATGTGGTATACAGAGTCCTTTTGAGGTTTAGAATCAAGTTTGTTCAAGAGAAGTTTGTTCAGGCATTATTTGCCTTCATGATGGGAGGGGCAAAAATTTTGGCCACGCCTAAAATTTCTATTTTCAGAAACGTGAGGTCGATTTGAACCAAATTTGATATGAGATGATAATGGGTCATAAGTAGTTGATTGATGCAAAAAAAAGTTTTCTCATTGCCCCGTGGGAACCTCAGGAGCTAAAAATAGGAAAAACCTTAAAACTGCCATATCTCCAAAACTACACATCACAGAAAATTCTTATTTTGTATAAAGCATACTTTTATCCAGTAGAATAGAATGTTTAAAAAAAAATCCCTATCGGTTTGATCACAAGGTACTTTTTTCAGGACTTTGAAAAAGTGCTGAGCCGGCACTTTTTAACACTGTAGCCAATGGAAAAAACATAAAAAAAATCTTCTTCTCCAGATCCAGCAGGCAGAATCTTTTGATATGCAATATTGTAGGGTGGATCTGATTCAAGTTTGTTCAAATCGGCCCCCTGGGTTCATATTTGGGCTCAGTATAGGAGCCCAATTTCGAACTTAGTGCATTTCAGGCAAATTTCTTAAAAAATCTTCTCCAGATCCAGTAGGCAGAATCATTTGATATTGGTATGCAACATTGTGGGGTGGATCTGATTCACGTTTGTTCAAATCGGCTCCCTAGATTCATATTTGGGCTCACTATAGAAGCTCGAATTCGAACTTAGTGCATTTCAGGCTAATTTATTAAAAAACTCTTCTTCTCCAGATCCAGCAGGCAGAATCATTTGATCTTTGGTATGCAACATTGTGGATCTGATTCAAGTTTGTTCAAATACGTGCCCTGGATTCAGATTTGGGTTTACTTTTGAAGCCCGAATTCGAACTTAGTGCATTTCAGGCAAATTTCTTAAAAAATCTTTTTCTCCAGATCCAGCAGGCAGAATCTTTTAATATTTGGTATGCAACATTGTGGGGTGGATCTGATTCAAGTTTGTTCAAATCAGCCCCCTGGGTTTATAATTGGGCTCAGTATAGGAGCCCAAACTTGAACTTAGTGCATTTCAGGCAAATTTTTTTGAAAATCTTCTCAAGATCCTGCAGGCAGGATCTTTTGGTATTGGGTATGCACCATGCTTAGGGGGGTGAGATTCAAGTTTGTTCAAGCCAACTTAGTTCAAAATGAGGAATTTTCTTTAAAAATCTTTTTCTTCAGATCCAGCAGTCGGAATGTTTTGATATTTGGTATACAGCATCCTTAGGGGGGTGAGATTCAAGTTTGTTCAAGCCTTGTCCCTAGGTCCATATTTGGACTCACTGTGGGAGCTCGAATTGTAACTTAGTTCAAAACTAGGAATTTTCTTTAAAAATCTTCAACTTCAGATCAAGCAGTCGGAATGTTTTGATATTTGGTGTGCAGCATCCTTAGGGGGGGGGGGGGGGGGGGGGGTGGATTCAAGTTTGTTAAAGCCAAGTCCCTGGTTTCATATATGGGCTCCCTGTGGGATCCCGAATTATAACTTAGTTCCATATGAGGAATATTTTTTAAAAATCTTCTTTTTTTTTAGATCCACTGGTCAGAATCTTTGGATATTTGGTATAAGCTTTTCTTAGGAGGAGCAGATGCAACTTGTTGAAATCAATTCTCTGGGTTGATATTTAGGCTACCATGTCAGGTGAGCACCCTCAGGCCCCCTGGGGCCTCTTGTTTTGAATAACTGAATGTTTTCATTTTTTTGCTTACAAAACATCTCATGATCCAACACTGGAATGAGCTCACCACACACGGTCGTTTTGAATTGTGCTGACCAGATTTGTTCTTTACATAAAGTAAAGAGTTAAATTTTAGTAAAGGTGAAGATAAACACCTGTAATCAGTATAATCCAGCAGATGGAAGACATATAGGGGCATTGCTAAGAGGGGGAGAGGGTGGGGGTGGGTAAACCTGATTTAGCCCACCTATGGTTGCTCAAGTTCCATCTGCCTAATATTCTATCATCAACAAAACATGCCTTAGTTAAATGCATGCTTTGCTGATGTAGTTGGAAAATTAGTCATTCATGATTTTAGTTAGACTTCTTTGAAATTTATTAGTGAAAAAATGAAATACACATGTAGTAGTTGTGACATAATTTCTTTTTTAATCCTTTACCTAACGCAGCTTTTTTAAAAAATAAATCAAATTTCACATTTTTCGAAAAAAAATTCTCACAATTTTTCATTAAAACCATGCTATTAAGAATATCATTAGAACCGACTCGACAAGCCAGTTCCAATGATATCCATATTTGTTGTGTTTTATCGAGACATTTCTATGATAGTTTGGGCTTTTGTAGGCTTAATTTTTTCAATTTCCTGGCCATTTTTACCGGTATGGTAGGTAAAGGGTTGGGGGCGCGGTGGCTCAGTTGGTAGAGGTGCAGGCTGCAAGCCGAGAGGTCCTCGGTTCGAATCCCATCTGCGGCAACCGCGTTGTGTCCTTGGGCAAGACACTTCACCCCGATTGCCTACATGGGGGCACGATGACGCTGTGTATTGAGGCGTACTGCACGTCGATGGTGCGCATGTCTTCAACCAATCTAACCCTGCCTGTGCTGCGGTGCAGAGTTCAGAGTTACGATGTTGGAGAGCTGACAGCTGCTCGTCGTTGCTCGGTGGTTCTCTCCGGGTACTCCGGCTTTCTCCACCCGTAAAACTGTCACGGTCACGATTAGCCATTGTGCATAAGTATGTGACCTTAAACACCAATAAATAAATAAATAAATATAGGTAAAGGGTTAATTAACATGTATTGTACAAGTTTGCCCAATTGGCATGCCGAACCCTCAACAGTCCGAATCAGGTACTTCAGACCTCCATGTGTGTGTAACACAAGCCCAAATGTCGAGTCTTTTCAGAAAATATATGATCACTAGCAAGAGAGAATTGATATCTTGGACTCCAGTCCTGATGAAAATGTCCTGACTGGAAAAGTATTGGGAGCATATCACAGCCCTCCACCCCAGTTATGCCCCTCGAGACATATACGTTATTCTTTTTACAATGCAAACCCAAGATTACAATTGCTACTTTTTTCTTTTATTTTCAGGTGGAGAGAATATATACTTTGCAGATACAGAAATTCCTCCAAATCCTTCTGTAATCATTAACACTATAAGATACCTGAAACCTCGACAAGAACTGATGAATGATGCATATGGCACCCAGTCCACTGCCTATGCATTGATGGCTCACAAAAACCACTTCGGCATCACAAATAGTGATCATACCAAGAAGAAGGAGAGGGACTCAATGATGAGATGGTTGGTTTTTATGCACAACTCAGTTGGAGGAATGGCATCTACACAGGTAATATTCAGGAATCAGTCCACATGGCAACAGGGGCCGAATATCAACGCAAATATATATGTAATGTAAAGCTGCACAAAGTAGATCTCTTTCTCAGGCCATCTTTTTGTAAAATTTCATGTGGGTGTGCTTTTTTTTCATTTTTGTAATTATTTCTTTGCCATCAAAAGTTCATGTTCCTGGTTTGTTTTATGTTTAGGTCTCATAATCTACAGAATAGCAATGGTGGTGGTGTATTTCATCCCTTGTGTGCAAGAAAGCATTGCAAATCCTTATTGCACTCAAGGGACAAATTTATAAATTTTATTAACTTGGGTAAAATATCAGACATAAACCATTTAATTATTATTTTTAGCTTAACTTGACAAAGTCAAGATAAGCTATTGCCATCATGCGTGCGGAAGTCTGTTAGTCTCTGAGTCTGTTCACATTTTCCTTCAGCACAGGCTACACCCTGTAGTTCTTGTCTGATCGTCACAAAATTTCATATGCAGGTTTGGGGTCATTTCTAGATGAGGACGTCCCCTTTTGGTCGTGATCGGTCAACTGGTATGGCTGCCCGAGCCCAAAACCCGAAAACCATTAGCACAGTCTACAGGTCGTATTTATGAAGGGATTTCATTGTAACTTGGTAGGATGCCTCTGTATAATGCCTAGATGAGAACGTCCCTATTTTTATACTGTACCAATGACCCAGACATAGCTGGTGCTAACTCTTAAAATTCTAGGGCCAAACACAAATTTTGCCCCCTAATCCCCAAAATTTGCATCTAAAACCAAAAGAAATCATGTCCTGAAGGTCCTCCATACTTTGCCCTCACTGCGCATGCACAGTGTCAAGGACGTCCCGAAATTGGCGCCAATTATCATTCTTTGTTTGGCCCTTCATCAGTTCTCATCTGACTGATATTTGTGCTTGTAAATCTCATTAATTAATTAAATGATGCCAGACACATAAATATTAGAGAAATGGTGGATCTAAAGTGAATATAGAAGGAGGAGAGGAAAAATGAGTGACAGAAAATATTGAGGGCTGTAACTTAAAATTTTTTAATGAAATTATGTTAAGTTGCCTATTTTCGAGGCATGGGCCTGTTGTTGTCATTCTTGCTATTAAGTTTCACTGCTTGTTCAGTGTTTCCTCTCTCCTTTTCCTTTAAGTCCCCCCTTGCTATTCTCCCATGCTTTTGGCATATTTTTGAGTAATATTATTACTAAAATTTCTTGGGAGATTTAGCTAGGTAACAGAATGAATTCTGTTCTTTTCCCCATGTTTACGTTCTCACCCATGGGTGTTTAGGCGTAGTGTTCTGAATCTACCATCTGATGTTCTGCAGTTTCTTCCCTGGAAGTCTCTGTTTTGCATCAGATAGTGCATTATTGGTAACTGATTTCGGGCCAGGGTTATCAGTGCCTGGAGTCATGTTTCTGGTGTTTATACACTTCTTGTTTACATTGGCAATAGTCTCTGTGGAGGGGGATTTTTTGTCTTTGTACTAGTTTAATTCATTACAAGATACATTATTATTATTCGTAAGTGTTGCATTAATTTTTTAAAATATATTTGAAATTTTTGTCCACACTTAGGCTTGGGATCCATTGGGGCACAACGTTACTTTTCAGAAACTTGGGCTTTGCTGAAAAAATATATTTTTATACTGTACCAATGACCCAGACTTAGCTGGTGCTAACTCTAACAAAACCAGGGCCAAACACAAATTTTGCCCCCCAATCCCCAAAATTTGCATCCAAAACAAAAAGAAATCATGTCCTAAAGGACCTCCATACTACGCCTCTACTGCGCATGCGCAGTGACGCCGACGTCCCGAAATTGGCGCCAATTATCATTCTCTGTTTGGCCCTTCATCAGTCAACATCTCACTGATCTTTGTGCTTGTAAATCTCAGTTTAAAGGATGCCAGACACATAATTTTTGGAGAAAATGTGATTCTAAGGAGGATAGAAGGAGGAGAGGAAAAAGAAGTGACAAAAAATAATCAGGGCTGTACTTAAAATTTTTTGATGAAATTATGTTAAGTTGCCTATTTTCGAGGCATGGGCCTCTTGTTGTCATTCTTGCTAATTGTTGCACTGCTTATTCAGTGTTTCCTCTCCCCTAGCCTTCTAAAGTCCCCCCTTGCAATTCTCCCATGCTTTTGGCATATTTTTGAGAAATTTCATTTCTAAAATTTCCTGGGAGAGTTGCTTGGTTACAGAATGTTTTCTGTTATTTTCCCCATAGTTACGTTTTCACCCATGGGTGTATAAAGTTTGTGTTCTGCATCTTCCATCTGATGTTCTACAGATTCTCCCCTGGGAGTCTCTGTTTTGCATCAGATAGAGTGTAATTGATGACTGATTCCGGGCCAGTTTTTTCAGTGCCTGGAGTCATGTTTTCTGGTGTTTTTACACTGTTTGTTTTCATTGGCAACAGCCTTTTTTGAGGGGGGCTGTTTGCCTTTGCTGTTGTTTATCTCACCATAAGATACATTTGTATTATCCGAAAGTGTCTCATTAATTATTTAATATAAATTTAAAATTTTTGACCACACTTTGCCATCGGATCCATCGGGGCTCAACGTTACTTTTCAGCAACTTGGGCTTCGCTGAAAAAATATTTTTTCAAAATTATTTTGTTTTGCAATTGTTTTTTCATTTATTAATGGATCATGTTATTATGTATCTTTGTGTCAGGGGTTTTTGCGAGTAACTAGGACTTATTGTTGTTCTTT
This sequence comes from Pictodentalium vernedei, assembly GCA_031216915.1. NCBI lineage: Eukaryota > Metazoa > Mollusca > Scaphopoda > Dentaliida > Dentaliidae > Pictodentalium > Pictodentalium vernedei. The sequence goes on from CM062295.1 coordinate 699,871,408, forward strand.
CACAATGAAGGGACGTTGTTCAAATTGTAATAGGAAGAAATCTTCCTCTGACTTTCATGACCATTGTATTAATTGTAGTCAGTGTTCTCGCATTAATCCCTGTCCTATATGTGAACATTGGGATGAGAAACATTGGAAACGTGTGTCACGATATGTTGTTTCTGGAGAAAGAGCGATGCCGGCTCTTTCTCCGCAAGGTCACTCTACTCTCTCAGTTTCTATTTCAGAGGAACCAGAACAGGGTGATGTTTCCATGTTATCTTCTTCAAGTGTGCGTCCGTCGTCACAAATGAATTCAGAGCTAGCGGCAAAAGTGCTCATGGAGATTAGACAAATGTCGTCCGCTAGCTCGCCCGGTGTAGCGTCCATTCACCGAATGGTTCGGCAGCCGGGTTCGTCCGATGCGGTCAAAGAGGAAATTTTGGGTGATGCGAGCACTATAAACATAATAGATGCACACCCAGTGACGGCGGATAGTAAGCGAGAACGGAGGAAGCCTTTGAGTCCGGTTCCTAGCTCGTCCAGGTCCAGCCGGGCCGCGAGCGAGAGAGGCCCCTCTCTCGTACAACAACATCTGGGACCAGATGTTGTGGTACAAAATGTGTCTTTAGCGGAGCATACGTCCGTCGCTCGGGACGCTCCGTTGTATAAGCAGTCCGCAGAGACTGTTAAGGCTTCCTCTTCTCGTCAGCGCACACGACCGCACCTTGGCTGCGTGACCGCCGATATATATTACCAGCTTCGCCAATCAAGGATTCTTCAGCGACCAGGTCACACCATCCGGCAGCCAGGGATTCGAGACCGATGGACTCCGGACGTTCGCATAGGAAAAGTATGCGGGAGCCATCTGATGCGGAGCTGCCCTCGGCGAAGCAGCGAAAGACTGCGCCTCCGCAGGTCTCGACACCGGACATTCTTGTGCAGATAGCACAGCTTATCGCAGCATCCCAGCAGCCGACAGAAACAGTGTCGGATCGAGAATTATCCGACGGCGCTGGGTCGGTACGCTCCGCCGAAGCATCGGGGGCGGACGACCGGGAACATCATGAGGTCCGACCGGATGGTGAAAGGGATATGGATGACTTGGAGCTATCCCTTTCGGAACAACATAAAGCTGCCGTGGACTTCATCCGGCACTTTCTCCCTCAAGTTGTTCCGTCGGGCCAGACTGCTGCGCTTCCGGACAAGAGAATTATAGCGTCATTGGACTCTGAATTTTTTGAGCGGTTCAGGGACATCGCTCCCGAGTTTCCGTCGCAGTCCAATAATGTTGCAAGAACATTTGAATTATTGAACAACGCTATATTTAAACTTGCTTCCAGGACGGGGAAAGCAGGTTTCTTGTCCGCTAATACTCTCAACCTGCCTTTCATTAATGCAAGGAATAAATTTGATACGGCAGGACAGGGTATACCGAGAGTTCCTCTGCGTATGGACGACGAGGCGGAAGACTTAGAGCTATCATTACCGTCATCAGCTTCTATTCCAACCGCGGTGTTGGAAACAGCTATTGCGTCTAACAGAGCCAATTTAGATGCCTTATCTTACGCAGATCACCTTACTAAGGCGTTATCACTGCGCCTTCAGGGGAAAGAGTTTCAGGATATACAATCCTCTTTAAGACTTCTTTCAAGGGCAGTAGCTTATTCCACGTGTAACTCCGCCCTTTCAGTGGCAAATCTGGAGTTGGTTAGACGTGACGCAGCCCTAGCTACATCCACACTAGTGGATTCTAAGGTGAAGAACTCTCTTAGAGTCGCTTCGGTCTCAGGAGAACTTCTCTTTGACGGCAAGCTTTCCGCTATTTATGATAAAATTACAAAGAAAGCTAAGGATTCTCTGTTGTTCAAATCTGCTCCTAAGAAGTCGGATACAGCAGACACGAATAAGACAGGCACTTCTGGGTCTAATGCGCCCAAGAGAGGTTCCTATAGAGGTTCCGGTGCGTCCTTTTGGTCTTATTCGAGAGACCGTCAGGATAGCGACTCTCGTTCGGGACGTCCTTCAGGCCGGGACAATCGGTCGGACGCCCCGAGGTTGACGGGGCGAAGTGCGGGTCGTGGAAGACGTGGTTTCTCCTACCGCAGGCCTCGCAGGTCCAGGAGGTGATGGCTTAAACCTCTATCGCGTTCCGGTTGGCGGAAGGTTGTCAAGCTTTTCACAAGAATGGGCGTCGATTACGGACGACCCTTGGGTGAGAGGAGTGACTTCGGAAGGTCTAAAGATATCCTTCAAACGAAAGCCTCCATTAACTCGAAGTCCAAAGTGGACTCATCTTCCGTCAAATCCACAGAAAAGAGACGCTCTGTTATCAGAGGTGCAGTCTCTTTTAATGAAGAACGCGGTAGAGGTCGTAGAAAACCAGGAATCTCCGGGATTCTACAGCCATCTGTTTCTGGTTCCGAAACCAGACGGCTCGTTCCGTCCAGTCATAGATTTGAGCTGGATAAACAAGCTGATCGTCACTCTGAAGTTTTATATGGAGACGATTCGATTGGTCAGAGCGAGTATTCGGGTGAACGATTATGCAACGAGCATAGATCTCAAAGATGCGTACTTTCACGTCATGGTACATCCGACATTCCGAAAGTATCTACGCTTCGCAGTCCTAGGAGTGGTGTATCAATTCCGGGCGATGTGCTTCGGATTGAATCTAGCACCCTGGGCTTTCACTCGGGTAATGAACTCGGTAATGATCTACTTCCGAGCTCATTCGTCTGCGGTAACGTTGGCCTACCTGGACGACATTCTTCAGAGGTACGGAAACGAGTTAACGCTTCAGAACGATGTTCAGAATCTTCTTCTATTGCTCCGACGTCTCGGTTTTATAGTAAACGAGGAGAAGTCGGATCTGGTGCCGTCCAAGTCATTCACTCATCTGGGAATGAGCTTCGAGACGCACAACAATCTCGTTCGTCTGCCGTTAACCAGAGCGAAATTAGTCAGTTGTTACGCTCGCTATTGTCTGCACGCAGACAAAGTCACGGCGAGAGAATTTATGAGACTGATAGGTCTGTGCAGAGCCGCCGCGGATCTCATTCCGATGGAGCGGTTACGCACACGTCCTCTTCAAATTTTCCTGACTCAGAATTGGAGTGTGAAAATTCATTCGCTCGATGTAGACGTTCTCTTGTCAGATCAAGTGAAACAAGAGATTCAGACTTGGGCAAACATTCAGCGGTTAACTCAAGGAGTTCCGCTGCAGTTGCCGGATCCGAGTTTTACAGTTATGACGGATGCCAGTCAAACAGGTTGGGGTGCTTCATTAATCCCAACGGATTCGAGATGCCAGGGTCTTTGGGATCCGCAATTCCTGTGCAAGCACATAAACATCAAGGAAATGATGTCAATTTGGCTTGCGTTACGTCACTGGATGGACATTATTCACGATGCTCATGTCCAAATCCTATCCGACAATACGACAGTAGTGGCGTATATGCGGAATCAGGGAGGCACTCATTCAGTTCCGTTGTTCAATCTAACGGAAAGAATCCTTCTGTTTGCGTTAGAACATCACGTTCTTCTTTCGGTCCGTCACATACCGGGTTGTCTGAATGTGCTAGCAGACTCCCTTTCACGAAAGGGTCGCTTGTTGCCGTCGGAGTGGACTCTCAACAAACAAGTATTCAATCAGATTTGCTACCAATGGGAACGGCCAATGATAGACTTATTTGCGACACATCTCAACAATCAGTTGCAGACGTATGTGTCTCCGTGTCCGGATCCAAGAGCATTTGCAGTAGACGCTCTGTCGATCCCTTGGGACGGAATGATAGGATATGCGTATCCTCCAGCGCCGTTAATTCAACAAGTATTGCTAAAGATAAAACAATCTCAATGCAAGATTCTGTTGGTAGCATCTCTGTCGCCACAGAGACCGTGGATAAATCTACTCAGGTGTCTGTTGTGGGACCTACCGCGGAAGCTTCCTCCACGGGAGGATCTTCTTTCACAGGGGAAATCGCGCCAACTCCATCACAACCCGCAAGGTCTCAACCTTCACGTTTTTCCGTTGTGCGGTCCTTCTTGCATGGCAAGCACTTTACAGGACGAGCAGTGGACGCGATTTCTGACTGTAGGAGGACCTCCTCTTCGCTAAACTATGCGGCTAAGTGGAAGGTTTTTCGTCGTTGGTGTAGGGATCATTCTGTAGATATATTCGATCCCTCTATACCAGACATTGCAAACTTTCTAGTATACTTGTTTGACGAAATCAAACTGCAGCCTGTTACTATAAAGGGTTATAGATCTATGTTATCTGATACCTATGCACATCATGATAGTTTACAAATTGGATCTAATGTCTCTTTATCGAAGTTGGTTAGAAACTTTTCGATAAATAGACCCAGAACTCTTAGATTAATTCCTAAGTGGAATTTAGCTTGGGTTCTTCTTAAATTGAAGGAAAAGCCATTTGAACCTCTTGGGACAGTAGATTTCAAATTCTTATCTTATAAGACAGCTTTTCTCTTAGCTTTCTCTTCTGCTAGAAGAGTCAGTGAGCTTCATGCACTATCGGTGGATGATTCTCATTATCGTAGTGTTGGGAACACTATCACCTTCACTACTAATGTGGGTTTTTTAGCTAAGAATCAGGCTCCTAATAAATATCCGGAACCTATTGTTATTAAGGCTCTTCCGTCTTCAGACGGGCGTAGGCCTTTACTCTGTCCTGTTAGAGCATTACGTATCTATAAACAGAGATCTCAGTTTATCAGAAAGGGAAGGAAACGTTTCTTTCTGTCTTTGATGCCTAATAGAAAGGATATTTCAGTCCATTCTATTGCTAGATGGATTCAGTTAACTATCCGTACTGCTTATGAAGATTTATCTTCTTCTCAGCAGTCTGTGCTTAAGATTTCTGCTCATGAAGTAAGAGCTCTTTCTACTTCCTGGGCTTATGCTAATAGTGTTGTTATTATAGATTTAATGAAGGCTGCTTATTGGTCTCAGCCATCCACATTTACGAATTTTTATCTCAGAAATATTGAGTCCATTTCTGGAGACCTGCATTGTTTAGGTCCGTTATCTGTTGCTCAGAATGTCGTCCACTAAACAGTTGCAACTATAGTTATGCAGGCTTTCTGTTCCGGCAGTGACTCCGTCCGGCTGCCCTCTTCGCTCTGGGCTATTTGACCCAGGGCAAGGGGAAGGGGGGGGGGGGGCGGGTGTTCCCTTTGGTCACCTGCTTTATAGTGAAAAGCAAGGGAATGCCTCCTCCAAGTCAGTATTTCTGAGTCGCTTCCGGGATGGTTTTAAAGTGTAATATTAATGTTTAAATTCATTCATGTCTTATTTTTAAAGTGTAGCTCGGTGTGAAGCATTTGTATATGTCAAGTGTCAAACGGGCTTTAATATACAATACTCGGACACTTTTAAATGACTATAAAGAGTCTCAATTCTCTGGACTACTTTATTTATTGGCTTGCTTTAAAAATAATTAGTATAAGGGTTATACTGGATGTTAATAGAGAACATGAATGTTATTGTGCTCAATTATTAAGGGTAGTGTATCTTTCTAATTTAATATTAAATAAGAAAGATACATGTAAAGCCTAATACTCCTTTTCTCCTTAAGGGGTTACCTCTTTACTATATAGTTGAGCTTATTGGATTTTCCTCTATGTCCTAGGCCCTCCAGCCTGTTTACTATTCAGCTAAGTCTGGGTCATTGGTACAGTATAAAAATGTTAAAAAATTTATAGTAATTTATATATTTTTTATACTTACCAATGACCCAGACGGGGATGGCCCTCCCTGGAGTTGGGAACTCTTGCCTCCCCGCTGAGTACATAGCGCTGACCAGGCACTGCCAGTAAGAATGATAATTGGCGCCAATTTCGGGATGTCTGCGTCACTGCGCATGCGCAGTAGAGGCATAGTATGGAGGTCCTTTAGGACATGATTTCTTTTTGTTTTGGATGCAAATTTTGGGGATTGGGGGGCAAGATTTGTGTTTGGCCCTGGTTTTGTTAGAGTTAGCACCAGCTAAGTCTGGGTCATTGGTAAGTATAAAAAATATATAAATTACTATAAATTTTTCAACTTTTTCAAAATTTCTTTTTGATTACAATTATTTTTTCTATGTTAATGGATCATGTCATTATGTATCTTTGTTTTCAGGGGTTCGTGCGAGTACTAGGACTTTTTGTATTCTTTTCACTTTGAAAGGATATTGTTCAAATTGTAATAAGAGGAAATCTTCCTCTGACTTTCATGATCATTGTATTAATTGTAGTCAGTGTACTCGCACTAACTCCTGTTCAGCATGTGAATATTGGGATGACAAACATTGGAAACGTGTGTCACGGTATGTTGTTAGCAGGGAAAGGGCCATGCCGGTCCTTTCTCCGCAGGGTCACTCTAGTTTATCAATCTCTATTTCAGAGGAACAAGAACAGGGTGATGTTTCCGTGATGTCTTCCAATAGTGTGCCTCCGTCGTCACAATTGAATGAAGAGCTAGCGGCAAAAGTGCTCATGGAGATACGCCAATTGCCTAAGAGGTCCCTAGTAGGATCGACGACGTTGACGTGCGCTAGCTCGCCCGGTGTAGCGTCCATTCATCGAATGGTTCAGCAGCCGGGTTCATCCGTTGCGGTCCAGGAAGGAGATTTGGGTGATGCGAGCACTATAAATATTCAAGGTGCACACCCAGTGACGGCGGATAAGAGGAGAGAACGGAGGAAGCCTAGTAGTCCGGCTCCTAGCTCGTCCAGGTCCATCCAGGCTGCGAGCGAGAGAGGCCCCTCTCTCGTACAACAACATCTGGGACCAGATGTTGTGGTACAAAATGTTTCGCATTCGGAGCATACGTCCGCCGCTCGGGACGCTCCGTTATATAGACAGTCCGGAGAGACTGTCCAAAAGGCTTCCTCATCCTCTCAGCAGCGCACACGACCGCACCTTGGCTACGTGACCGAGGATATCCAGCCAGCTTCGCCAATCAGGGATTCCATGGCGACCAGGTCACGCCATCCGGTAGCCAGGGATAAGAGGCCTGTAGACTCCGGACGTTCGCATAAGAGAAATATGCAGGAGTCAGTTTACACGGAGCTTCCAGCGGCTAAGCAGCGTAAGACCGCTACTCCACAGGCCTCAGTGGCAGACGTGCTATCGCAAATAGCACAAATTATCGCAGCATCCCACCAAACGACAGAACCTATGTCGGATCAAGAATTATCCGACGGCGCTGGGTCGGTACGCTTTGCCGAAGCATCGGGTACGGACCACTGAGAACATCATGAGGTCCGACAGGATGGCGAAAGGGATACCGAGGATTTGGAGCTATCCCTTTCGGAACAACATAAAGCCGCCGTAGATTTCATCCGGCATTACCTTCCACAAGTTGTTCTGTCAGGCCAGACTGCTGCGATGCCGGATAAGAGACTGATTGCGTCATTGGACACAGAATTCTTTGAGCGGTTCAGAGACATCGTCCCTGAGTTTCCGACACAGTCCAATAATGTCACAAGAACATTCGAATTATTGAACGACGCTATCTATAAGCTTGCTTCCAAAACAGGCAAGGCTGGTTTCTTGTCCGCTAATGCTCTCAATCTGCCTTTCATCAATTCAAGCAATAAATTCGAAACGGCAGGACAGGGCATACCGAGAGTTCCTCTGCGTCTAGACGACGAGGCGGAAGACTTGGAATTGTCGTTACCGTCGTCTATGTCTATTCCAACTGCGATGTTGGAAACGACAATAACGACTAACAGAGCAAGCTTAGACGCTTTATCATACGCAGACCACCTTACTAAGTCGTTATCATTGCGTCTTCAAGGGAAAGAATTCCAGGATATACAATCCTCATTAAGACTTCTTTCAAGGGCAGTAGCTTATTCCACGTATAACTCTGCCCTTTCAGTGGCAAACCTGGAGTTGGTTAGACGTGACGCAGCCCTAGCTACATCCACGCGTGTGGATAGTAAGGTGAAGAACTCTCTCAGAGTCGCTTCGGTCTCCGGAGAGCTTCTCTTCGACAGCAAGCTTTCAGCAATCTATGATAAGATAACTAAGAAAGCTTCGGATTCTCTGCTTTTTAAATCCGCTTCCAAAAAGTCGGATACAGCAGATAAGAGTAAGACAGGCACTTCTGGGACAAGTACGCTCAAGAGAAGTTCCTATAGAGGTTCTTATACGTCCTCTAGGTCTTATTCTAGAGACCATCAAGGCAGCGACTCACGTACGGGACGTTATTCGGGCCGAGACAACCGGTCTGACGTCCCGAGGTCGACGGGACGAGGTGTGGGTCGTGGAGGACGTAGTTTCTCCTTCCGCAGGCCTCGCATGTTCAGGAGGTGATGGTTTGAACCTCTATCGTGTTCCGGTGGGCGGAAGGTTATCGAGTTTTACAGTCGAGTGGGCGTCGATTACGGACGACCCCTGGGTCCGAGGGGTAATTTCGGAAGGACTAAGAATATCCTTCAAACGAAAGCCTCCATTAACTCGAAGTTCAAAATGGACTCAGCTTCCGTCAAATCCGCAGAAAAGAGATGCTCTTTTATCGGAAGTACAGTCTCTTCTGGTGAAGAACGCGGTAGAGGTCGTAGAAGACCAGGAATCACCGGGTTTCTACAGCCATCTGTTTCTGGTTCCGAAACCAGACGGCTCGTTCCGTCCAGTCATAGATCTGAGCTGGATAAACAAGCTGATCGTTGCTCTGAAGTTCTATATGGAGACGATTCGATCAGTCAGAGCGAGTATTTGGGTGAACGACTATGCTACAAGCACAGATCTCAAAGATGCGTACTTTCACGTCATGATACATCCGACATTCAGAAAGTATCTACGCTCCGCAGTCCTAGGAGTTGTATATCAATTCCGGGCGATGTGCTTCGGATTGAACCTAGCACCCTGGGCTTTCACTCGAATAATGAACTCGGTAATGATACATTTCCGAGCTCATTCGTCTGCGGTAACATCGGCCTACCTGGACGACATTCTTCAGAGGTACGGCAACGAGTTAAAGCTTCAGAACGATGTGCAGAATCTGCTTCTATTACTCCGACGTCTCGGTTTTATTATAAACGAGGAGAAGTCGGATCTGGTGCCGTCCAAGTCATTCACTCATCTGGGAATGAGCTTCGAGACGCACAACAATCTCGTTCGTCTGCCGTTAACCAGAGCGAAGTTAATCAGTTGTTACGCTCGCTATTGTCTTCACTCAGACAAAGTCACAGCGAGGGAGTTCATGAGACTGATAGGTCTGTGCGGAGCCGCTGCGGATCTCATTCCGATGGGGCGGTTGCGCACTCGTCCTCTCCAAATTTTCTTGACTCAGAATTGGAGTGTAAAGATTCATTCGCTCGATATAGATGTTCTCTTATCAAATCAAGTTAAACAAGAGATTCAGACTTGGGCAAACATTCAGTGGTTGACTCAGGGAGTTCCACTGCAGTTGCCGGATCCGGGTTTTACGATTATGACGGATGCCAGTCAAACAGGTTGGGGTGCAACATTGATCCCAACGGATTCGAAGTGCCAGGGTCTTTGGGATTTGCAATTTCTAAGCAAGCACATAAACATCAAGGAAATGATGTCAATTTGGCTTGCATTACGTCATTGGATGAACATTATTCAGAAAGCACATGTCCAAATCCTGTCCGACAATACGACAGTAGTGGCGTATATCCAGAACCAGGGGGGCACTCATTCCGTTCCGTTATTCAATTTAACGGAAAGAATCCTTCTGTTTGTTCTAGAACACCAAGTTCTACTTTCGGTCCGTCATATTCCGGGCCGTCTGAATGTTTTAGCAGACTCCCTTTCACGGAAGGGTCGCTTGTTGCCGTCAGAATGGACTCTCAACAAACAGGTATACAATCAGATTTGCTACCAATGGGAACGGCCAATGATAGACTTATTTGCGACACAACTCAACAATCAGTTGCAGACGTATGTGTCACCATGTCCGGATCCCCGAGCATATGCAGTACACGCTCTATCGATCTCGTGGGACGGAATGATAGGATATGCATATCCTCCAGCGCCGTTAATTCAGCAAATATTGCTAAAGATAAAACAATCTCAATGCAAAATTCTGTTGGTAGCATCTCTGTCTCCACAGAGACCGTGGATAAATCTACTCAGGTGTCTGCTGTGGGACTTACCGCGAAAACTTCCTCCACGAGAGGATCTTCTTTTGCAGGGGAAATCGCGTCAACTTCATCACAACCCGCAAGGTCTCAACCTTCACGTATTTCCGTTGTGCGGTCCTTCTTGCACGGCAAGAATTTTACAGGACAAGCAGTGGACGCGATTTCTAACTGTAGGAGGACCTCCCCTTCGCTAAACTATGCGGCTAAGTGGAAGGTCTTTCGTCGTTGGTGTAGGGATCGTTCTGTTGATATTTTTGATCCCTCCATACCAGAAATTGCAAACTTTCTAGTATACTTGTTTGACGAGATCAAACTGCAGCCTGTTACTATTAAAGGTTATAGGTCTATGTTATCTGATACCTATGCACACCATAATAGTTTACAAATTGGATCTAATGTCTCTTTATCTAAATTAGTTAGAAACTTCTCGATAAATAGACCCAGAACTCTTAGATTAATTCCTAAATGGAATTTAGCTTTGGTTCTTCTTAAACTGAAAGAAAAGCCATTTGAGCCTCTTGGGACAGTAGATTTCAAATTCTTGTCTTATAAGACAGCATTTCTCTTAGCTTTCTCTTCTGCTAGAAGAGTCAGTGAGCTTCATGCACTATCGGTGGATGATTCTCACTATCGTAGTGTCGGGAACACTATTACCTTTACCACTAATGTTGGATTTTTAGCTAAGAATCAGGCTCCTATTAAATATCCCGAACCTATTGTTATTAAGGCCCTACCGTCTTCAGACGGACGTAGGCCTTTACTCTGTCCTATTAGAGCCTTACGTATTTATAAACAAAGATCTCAGTTTATCAGAAGGGGACGAAAACGCTTCTTTCTGTCTCTGATGCCTAATAGAAAGGACATTTCGGTCCATTCTATTGCTAGATGGATTCAATTAACTATCCGTACTGCTTATGATAATCTATCTTCATCTCAGCAGTCTGTGCTTAAGATTTCGGCTCATGAAGTAAGAGCTCTTTCTACATCTTGGGCTTACACAAGTAGTGTTGCTATTACAGATTTAATGAAGGCTGCATATTGGTCTCAGCCATCCACATTCACGAATTTTTATCTCAGAAATATTGAGTCCATTTCTGGGGACCTGCATTGTTTAGGTCCGTTATCTGTTGCTCAGAATGTCGTCCACTAAACAGTTGCAACTATAGTTATGCAGGCTTTCTGTTCTGGCAGTGACTCCATCCTGCTGCCCTCTTCGCTCTGGGCTATTTGACCCAGGGCAAGGGGATGGGGGGGGGGAGGGTGTTCCCTTAGGTCACCTGCTTTATAGTGAAAAGCAAGGGGATTCCTCCTCCAGAGTCAGTAATTCTGAGTCGTTACCGGGATGGTTTTAAAGTGTAATATTAATGTTAAAAATTCATTCATGTCATATTTTTAAAGTGTAGCTCGGTGTGAAGCATTTGTATATGTCACGTGTCAAACGGGTGTTAATATACAATCCTCGGACACTTTTAAGAGAATATAAAGAGTCTCAATTCTCTGGACTAACTTTATTTATTGGCTTACTTTAAAAATAATTAGTATAAGGGGTTATACTGGATGTTAATAGAGAACATGAATGTTATTATGCTCAATTATGAAGGGTGTTGTGTCTTTCTAATTTATCATAAAATAAGAAAGATACATGTAAAGCCTAATACTCCTTTTCTCCTCGAGGGGTTGACTCTATTTATATAGTTGAGCTTATTGGATTTTCCTCTATGTCCTAGGCCCTCCAGCCTTTTTACTATTCAGCTATGTCTGGGTCATTGGTACAGTATAACAATGTTGAAAAATTTATAGTAATTTATATATTTTTTATACTTACCAATGACCCAGACGGGGATGGCCCTCCCAGGAGTTGGGAACTCATACCTCCCCGCTGAGTACATAGCGCTGACCAGGCACTGCTTGTAAGAATGATAATTGGCGCCAATTTCGGGACGTCCTTGACACTGCGCATGCGCAGTGGAGGGAAAGTATGGAGGACCATTTAGGACATGATTTTTTCGGTTTTAGATGCAAATTTTGGGGATTGGGGGGCAAAATTTGTGTTTGGCCCTAGAATTTTAAGAGTTAGCACCAGCTATGTCTGGGTCATTGGTAAGTATAAAAAATATATAAATTACTATAAATTTTTTAACTTTTGGGCATGATCTGTCCACCGTGATGGCTGCCCAAGCCGAAACCAAAAAACTTTTAGCACAGTCTGCAGGTCATGTTTAATATTGAGGGATTTCATTGTAACTTGGTAGGATGACTCCGTATGATGTCTAGATGAAAATTTCCCCATTTGGGCATGATCTGTCAACCGTGACGACTGCCCCAGCCCAAAACCAGAAAACCTTTAGCAGTCTACAGGTCATATTTATTGAGGAATTTCATTGTAACTTGGTAGGTTGACTTCATATAATGTCTAGGTGGGAAAGTCCCCTTTTGGAAATGATTGGGCAACTGTGATGGCTACAGGGGCCCAAAGCCCGAAAACCTTTAGCACAGTCTACAGGTCATATTTATAAAGGGATTTCATTGTAACTTAGTAGGATGACTCCAAATAATGTCTAGATGAGAACGTCCCGTTTTGATCGTGATCATTCAGCCTTGATGGCTGCCCGAGCCCAAAATCCTTTAGCATAGGCAAAAGGTCATATTTATGTAAGGATTTCATTGTAACCTGTTAGGTTGACTCCATATAATGCCTAGATGATGACATCCCAATTTGGTCGTGATTGGTCAACTGTGACGGCTACAGGTGCCCGAAAACCTTGAGCACAGTCTACAGGTCATATTTATGAAGGGATTTCATTGTAACTTGGTAGGATCACTCCGGATGATGCCCAGATGAGAATGTCCCCTTTTGGTTGCAATCATTCAACCATGATGGCTGCCCGAGCCCGAAGCCTAAAAACCTTTAGCACTGTCTTTTGGTCATATTTATGAAGGGATTTCATTGTAACTTGGTAGGTTGACTTCATATAATGTCTAGATGAGAACGTCCCCTTTTGGACATGATTGGGCAACTGTGACGGCTAGAGGTGCATGAAGCCCGAAAACCTTTAGCACAGTCTACAGGTCATAATTATAAAGGGATTTCATTGTAGCTTGGTAGGATGACTCCAAATAATGTCTAGATGAGAACATCCCCTTTTGGTTGCGATCATTCAGCCTTGATGGCTGCCCGAGCCCAAAAACCTTTATCATAGTCTATAGGTCATATTTGTGGAAGGATTTCATTGTAACTTGTTAGGTTGACTCCATATAATGCCTAGATGATGACATCCTCTTTTGGTCATGATTGGTCAACTGTGATGGCTACAGGTGTCCGAAGCCCGAAAATCTTGAGCACAGTCTACAGGCCATATTTATGAAGGGATTTCATTGTAACTTCATAGGATCACTCCAGATGATGCCCAGATGAGAATATACCCTTTTGGTTGCGATCATTCAGCCATGATGGCTGCCCGAGCCCGAAAACATTTAGCAGAGTCTACAGGTCATATTTATGAAGGGATTGCATTGTAACTTGGTAGGTTGACTTCATATTATGTCTAGATTAGAATGTCCCCTTTTGGACACGATTGGGCAACTGTGATGTATACAGGGGCCCGAAGCCCGAAAACTTTTAGCACAGTCTACAGGTCATATTTATGAAGGGATTTCATTGTACTTTGGTAGGATGACTCTCCAAATAATGTCTAGATGAGAACGTCCCGTGGATGGGGGGGGGGGGGGGGGGGGGGTGGAAGGGGGGGGGGGGGTCTAAATTAAGTGTTTGGCCTGCATTCCTGCAAATAGAATGCCATCATTTCATATTAGTGTAGGTATGATAAATACAGAAATTACCTGGTAAAATAGGTCCCCTGGTTACCAACACTTGGGCAGGACTTTCATACCTGTGTTGTGATCAAGGTATAGTTATAGATGCTAAAAATGACCTTAAACACCAATAAATAAATAAATAATCAAATATTGATATAATATGGCCCAAAATGCTTGAGAAAGGACATTTCCTCACCAAAGTATTAAAGAAGAATGAGGACATAAAATTTGCTGCAAGAAAATCAGTGCTGTGTTTTCAAAATCTTACATTTTGAGCCTGCATCACCTCAAAATTGAATTATTATCCAAATATAAACGTTTTTGTATATTCCCCATGTACTATCAGGCTTGAAGTCAGATCTAAAAAACTTCCGACATGATCGGGTTAAGATTGTCTAACAGAGTTCCCAATGTTGTTTACCATCTGTTCAAGAAAATTAACTCATATACTTGGAAACAATACCGGTAGTACACAAAACAGGCCCGAAACTTTCAATTATTATAATTAAATTAAGGCTCCACAAAGTTGATCTTTTGTTTCTCAGGCCTTATTTTGTACAATTGCATGCAGGCAGGCAGGCAGGCAGGCAGGCAGGCAGGCAGTTTTTAGCTCACCTGAGCGAAGCTCAAGGGGAGCTTAACTAATCACTTTCTGTCCGTCGTCCGGCGTCCGGCGTCCGTCGTCGTCCGTCCGGCGTTAACTTTACATTATCGACTTCTCCTCCTAAACCACTAGCCCAATTTTATTCAAATGTTGGCTAAATGTTTATTACCTAATGCCAATTCAGATTTGTTCAAATGAAGTTGCCCCTCCTCCTGGGTGGTGCCACACCCCCAAGGGGCACCAAAATCTTTGTAAATCTTCTTCTCATGAACCAGCAGTAGCAGAGACTTGATATTTGGTGTGCAGCTTCCTTTTGAGGTGTAGACTCAGATTTGTTCAAGAGAAGTTTGTGGGGCTATACTTGACGTTGTTATGAGAGGGGCAAAATTTTTTGCCCCGCCCAAAATTTCTATTTTCCAAACCGAGAGGCTGATTTGAACCAAATTTTATGTGAGGGCTTATTGGGTCATGAGTACTTGATTTATGCAAAAAAAAATTTTCCTGCAGTCCCGTGGGAACCGCAGGAGCTAAAAATAGAAAAAATTTAAAACGCCCATATCTCCAAAACTGCACGGCACTGAGAATTTTTATTTGGTGTGCAGCTTCCTTAGGACCAACAGAAAGGATTGGTAAAAAAAAATTGCCATCGGTTTTATCATAGGGTACAGTTTCGGGACTTTGAAAAAGTGCTGAGTCAGCACTTTTTAACACTGTAGGCAATGGGAAAAACATTAAAAAATCTTCTTCTCCAGATCCAGCAGGCAGAATCTTTTGATATTTGGTATGCAACATTGTAGGGTGGATCTGATTCAAGTTTGTTCAAATCGGCCCCCTGGGTTCATATTTGGGCTCAGTATAGGAGCCCGATTTCGAACTTAGTGCATTTCAGGCAAATTTCTTAAAAAATCATCTTCTCCAGATCCAGCAGGCAGAATCTTTTGATATTTGGTATGCAACATTGTGGGGTGGATCTGATTCAAGTTTGTTCAAATCGGCCCCCTGGGTTTATATTTGGGTTCAGTATAGGAGCCCAAATTTGAACTTACTGCATTTCAGGCAAATTTCTTTGAAAATCTTCTTCTCCAGATCCAGCAGGCAGAATCTTTTGATATTTGGTATGCAACATTGTAGGGTGGATCTGATTCAAGTTTGTTCAAATCGGCTCCCTAGATTCATATTTGGGCTCACTATAGGAGCTCGAATTCGAATTTAGTGCATTTCAGGCAAATTTCTTCAAAAATCTTCTTCTCCAGATCCAGCAGGCAGAATCTTTTGATATTTGGTATGCAATGTTGCGGGGTAGATCTGATTCAAGTTTGTTCAAATCGGCCCCCTGGATACATATTTGGGCTTACTATAGAAGCCCGAATTCGAACTTAGTGCATTTCAGGCAAATTTCTTAAAAAATCTTCTCCAGATCCAGCAGGCAGAATCTTTTCATATTTGGTAAGCAACATTGTGGGGTGGATCTGATTCAAGATTGTTCAAATCGGCCCCCTGGGTTAATATTTGGGCTCAGTATAGGAGCCCGATTTCGAACTTAGTGCATTTCAGGCAAATTTCTTAAAAAATCTTCTTCTCCAGATCCAGCAGGCAGAATCTTTTGATATTTGGTATGCAACATTGTAGGGTGGATCTGAATCAAGTTTGTTCAAATCGGCCCCCTGGGTTCATATTTGGGCTCAGTATAGGAGCCCGATTTCGAACTTAGTGCATTTAGGCAAATTTCTTAAAAAATCTTCTTCTCCAGATCCAGAAGGCAGAATCTTTTGATATTTGGTATGCAACATTGTGGGGTGGATCTGATTCAAGTTTGTTCAAATCGGCTTCCTAGATTCATATTTGGGCTCACTATAGAAGCTCGAATTTGAACTTAGTGCATTTCATGCAAATTTCTTAAAAAATCTTCTTCTCCAGATCCAGCAGGCAGAATCTTTTCATATTTGGTAAGCAACATTGTGGGGTGGATCTGATTCAAGTTTGTTCAAATCGGCCCCCTGGGTTTATATTTGGGCTCAGTATAGGAGCCCAAATTTGAACTTAGTGCATTTCAAGCAAATTTATTAAAAAATCTTCTTCTCCAGATCCAGCAGGCAGAATCTTTTGATATTTGGTATGCAACATTGTGGGGTGGATCTGATTCAAGTTTGTTCAAATCGGCTTCCTAGATTCATATTTGGGCTTACTATAGAAGCTCGAATTCGAACTTAGTGCATTTCAGGCAAATTTCTTAAAAAATCATCTTCTCCAGATCCAGCAGGCAGAATCTTTTGATATTTGGTATGCAACATTGCGGGGTGGATCTGATTCAAGTTTGTTCAAATCGGCCCCCTGGATTCATATTTGGGCTCACTATAGAAGCTCGAATTCAAACTTAGTGCATTTCGGGCAAATTTCTTCAAAAATCTTCTTCTCCAGATCCAGCAGGCAGAATCTTTTGATATTTGGTATGCAACATTGCGGGGTGGATCTGATTCAAGTTTGTTCAAATCGGCCCCCTGGATTCATATTTGGGCTTAATATAGAAGCCCGAATTCGCACTTAGTGCATTTCAGGCAAATTTCTTCAAAAATCTTCTTCTCCAGATCCAGCAGGCAGAATCTTTTGATATTTGGTATGCAACATTGCGGGGTGGATCTGATTCAAGTTTGTTCAAATTGGCCCCCTGGATTCATATTTGGGCTTAATATAGAAGCCCGAATTCGCACTTAGTGCATTTCGGGCAAATTTATTAAAAAATCTTCTTCTCCAGATCCAGCAGGCAGAATCTTTTGATATTTGGTATGCAACATTGTGGGGTGGATCTGATTCAAGTTTGTTCAAATCGGCTTCCTAGTTTCATATTTGGGCTCACTATAGAAGCTCGAATTCGAACTTAGTGCATTTCAGGCAAATTTCTTAAAAAATCTTCTTCTCCAGATCCAGCTTCAGAATCTTTTCATATTTGGTAAGCAACATTGTGGGGTGGATCTGATTCAAGTTTGTTCAAATCGGCCCCCTGGGTTTATATTTGGGCTCCGTATAGGAGCCCAAATTTTAACTTAGTGCGTTTCAGGCATATTTCTTAAAAAATCTTCTTCTCCAGATCCAGCAGGCAGAATCTTTTGATATTTGGTATGCAACATTGTAGGGTGGATCTGATTGTGATTCATGAACGTATTTATTTGTAAAGTTGATAGAATCTTAGACAAAATTTGCAGAAAAGATCTACTATAGAAGGGGTGGTATCCAGGGTGAACCGTTTACCCCAAATCTAGCAGTACTAATGCATTATTCACACAAATCTTCGTTCAAATTTTATGACCCCTCATTGGAACACACGCATTCAGCTCATTCCAACAAAGGTCATATGCCATGTTTTCGAGACAAAGGAATAAAAATTTTAGTTATTCATGAAATTTTTAGGCAACTGTTGTCTGTTATTCACATTGCTTCATGAAATTTCAGTACTTTTAGAAGTTACCTCAGTAATCAAGGGTTAATTCCCCTTAATTAAATGTCGCCTCTAAAAAACAACCACTTTGCATATCTTACCTTTTTACCAGCATAACTGCCAAAACTTGTCAGCATTCTTCGCAAAAATCGCTATTCAAATTTTAATTTTTGTCTCTTAAACATACATGTACTTATCGCTTGTAAATACCCCATTGGAATGAGCTTTTTGAGCTCATTCCAATGAGAGGTCGCACACCATGCTTTTTGAGTCAAAAAAGCAATTTTTTTAGTTATTCCAGAATTTCGTACGTAAAACACAGCTTTATGACTTCACATTAAAATGAGCTCTCTAAGCTTGTTCCAATCAACATTCACGCACTATGTCTTTCACACAAAAAATAAAATTTTCCATTTATTCAGGAATTTTGTTTGCAAGAACACTCTTACCCCCCCCCCCCCCCCACAAACACACACACACAAACACACACACACACACACAAACACAGACACACACATCTAAAAGTTCGTCAGCAAAAAAACAGTTACTTCAATTTTTAAATGCATTATAGGAACAACTTGCCTAATCAAATTTAAATACTTTTGCATCATTCTGTATCTAGAACAAACCATTTACCATATCTTTACGCAAAATTCTCCAGCATCATTCACAAAAAAACACCATTATTTATATATTCACATTTCTGTCTCAAAAATATACCTGATCTTCCCATACCCCTATTGGAATAAGCTGTTTGAGCTTGTTCCAATGATGATAAAAAAAAATAAAATTTGTGAAAATTTTTGTTTTCTTGCATGCAAATATATACATGTAGCACATGGAAGATATCCACAGTTGGGGAGAGATGTCCAAGGCTATCTCTTCACATTCCTTGTTTGTGCTTCATGCTAAACCAGTTTGTCTGCAGAGATAAATTTGCTTTATTAAAAATCATTGGGGATTGGCCACACACCAATGATTTTAAATAAAACTAATTTTAGGTAACAAATGTTGAACTTCAAACAAAATCTATCACTCAACCAGTTAATGTTGATGAGGCATGACATGGTGAAGGTGACCTAAAATACTTCTTAGAGTCACTTTGTCAGGTGAGCGATTAAGGCCACGTGGGGCCTCTTGTTTATTTATTTTTTGATTTTGTAATTATTTCTTTGCCATCAAAAGTTCTCATAATCGACAGAAAAGCATGAGTGGTGGTTTATTTTGTCCTTTGCACTCAAGGGATAAATTTATCAATTTTGTTAACTTGAGTAAAATATCAAACATAAACCATTCATTTTTAGCTCAACTTTGGTGAAGCCAAATTTGAGCTTATGCCATGCCCAGTCATCCGTCGTCCGTCTGGCCGTCAACAATTCAATACGGCTCGGGCTAGAGGCTGTATTTATGAACCGATCTTTACGAAACTTCTTGGGTACCTTTGTTATGACCATAGGACGAGAACAAGAGTTTTTGGGTCCGATCCGAAACTCAAGTTGGCTGCTGGCGGCCATTTTGTACAGACTTAGGTGAAATCAGATTTTTGCACAGAACTTCCATATGAAAGCGCTGATTTGAATAATTTTTTGTATGAATGGTTAGTACCTGGGATACATCACATATAATACGGGTTTTTTTCTAGTACGTAAATTATGCAAATAAGACTAACTTTGATGTATTTAGTGTTACTTTCAGCACTGTAAGTGCAAATGCCAATACGGCTCGGGCTAGAGGCCGTATTTATAAACCGATCTTTACGAAACTTCTTGGGTACCTTTGGTATCACCGTGGAACGAGAACGAGTGTTTTTGGGTGCGGTCCGAAATTCAAGATGGCCGATGGCAGCCATTTTGTACAAAATTAGGTGCAATCAGATTTTTGCACAGAACTTCCATATGAAATCTCTGATTTGAAAAAAATTTTGTGTGAATGTTTAGTACCATGGGATACATCACATATAATACAGGTTTTTTTCTCGTGCAGAAATTATGCAAATTATGTGAACTTTGATTTTTTCAGTGCTACTTACACACAGTAAGTACACATGTCAATACGGCTCGGGCTAGAGGCTGTATTTATCAACCGATCTTCACAAAACTTCTTGGGTACCTCTGTTATCACCTTGGGACGAGAACGAGTGTTTCTGAGTGCGGTCCAAAATTCAAGATGGCTGCCAGTGGCCATTTTGTACCGAAATTAGGTCTAATCAGTTTTTTGTACACAACTTCTGTACGGCTCAGGCTAGAGGCCGCATTTATGGACCGATCTTTACGAAACTTCTTGGGTACCTTTGTTATCACCGTGGGATGAGAACGGGTGTTTTTGGGTGTGGTCCAAAATTCAAGATGGCCACCAGCAGCCATTTTGTATCAAAATTAGTGCAATCAGTCTTTTGTACAGAACTTCTGTATGAAAGTTCTGATTTAAATAAATTTTTGTATGAATGTTTAGTAAAATGGAATACATCACATACAGTACGGGTTTTCTTCTCGTGCAGAAATTATGCAAATTAGATGAATTTTGATTTATTTAGTGCTACTTATACACTGTAAGTGCACATGTCAATACGGCTCGGTCTATAGGCTGTATTTATCAACCGATCTTCACGAAACTTCTTTGGTACCTTTGTTATCACCTTGGGATGAGAACAAGTGTTTCTGAGTGCGGTTCAAAATTCAAGATGGCTGCCAGTGGCCATTTTGTACCGAAATAAGGTCCAATCAGTTTTTTGTCACAACTTCTATACAGCTCGTATTTATGAACTGATCTTCACGAAACTTCTTGGGTACCTTTGTTTTCATCTTGGAACAGGAATGAGTGTGTTTTGGGGTGCCTTTGTTATCACTGTGCTATGAGAACAAATAGTTTGGGGTTCAGTCAGACTCACTCTGGGACTCAAAGATTTCTTTTCTAGTTTAGCGTCTGACTGTCACCCACCTTTACATTACTTTACCTATACATTTGTTATAGGCTACGGTCAGTATTTATGTACAGACCGTTACAATACTTTATATGTACCTTTGTTATCAGGTCATTACCTAGATGTTTGTCATTGCTGTGTCACATACTATATATGTACATGTCTTGACAAGTTGAGCTACAGTGTCATTGACACTTTCATTTATTTTTTTTTAAGTTTACATTGGTTATAAAAAGAGAGCATGCGGCAGCCAAAAAGGACCATGCGGCAGAGCCTGAGAAATGGGATTTTTTACTTTTTTAAGCCTAAAGAATAACATTTAATTATTTTTTATTTACAGGACTATAGTGTCATATACTTATAATGAGTGCTTTCATACTAAGAATATGTGAAACATAAGGGAATTTTTGCATTATGGAAATTGTGGTTTTGTCAAATGGTCAACTTTTTTCAAACTAGTGGGCTTTCTGAGAAAATGTTTGCATTCAGACAATAAAACTTTCCAACGGACAGGAGCATGGAGGGGTGGGGGGCAGCCTACTAGTTTTGTGGATTGTGTACTACACATTCACTGCCCAAGCGTGTGTATATTCACTATACAGTTGGCATGGACTGGTCGTAATCCACGCATGGGCAGTGATGTCCATACATGCACTTACCAGGCAGTAAAAAATCATCACTAGCAAAATTTTAATTAGTGAAGCATCAGGTTGTACCCGGTGCTTCATTAATTAAATTTTTGATGATTATTCCTATAATTAGTGTTTAGAATCTAATATATTGCACCTGTGGACATATTGCCATCCCATGGAAAGTGACCAGTCCATGGTCTCTGTACTGTATGTACAGCAAGCTCACTGCACGATGAGTTGTTATTGTTTAACATTTTGTTTTTCAAGATCCTTTGTCTTGAATATATTGTATTTTTATTACAGGACACTTTGACTGCAATGGAAGCTTTGTATGCATTCACACAAGTTGACCCCAACAGAAATGTGTTCGATGTTATGATGGAAATTCAGTCCACCTCTACTCCAGACTGGAAAGAATCATTCTTTATGGACATCAAGAACTATACGAAACTGGTATATTCCAGTGTGAGTATAATCAAGCCCACTTAACCCTTTACCCAACACAGACAATATCAAAATTTTTTATTTTAAATATCATTTTTTTTAATTTTTCAAAAAATGTCAACAAAATCATATCATGTGACCCCTCTGTTGAGCGAGCTCATTGAGCTCGTTTCAAAGAGGGGTCTCATGATATCGTTTTGTTGAAATGTTTTGAAAAATAGTATTTTTTCAGCTGCAGAATTTGCATATTACGCGGGCAGATGTGGCCGATTCATTAGGTAAAGGGTTAACCTACTGCACATTGATGTTAAATTTTCAGAGGATACTCCATCACATTGTTACTGTAATGTTACTGGAAAAACTTTTTTGTTTCTCAAGCACCTCCCTCATTATTGAAAACCTGGGCCACACAAAGTAGATCTTCTGTTTCTGAGGCCATTATTTGAGAAATTGCATGCGGGCGAGCGTTTTTTTATTTTATTTTTTATTTCAGTAATTTCTTCTTTGCCATCAAAAGTTCATGTTCTTGGTTCAAGTTTTAGGTCTCATAATCTACAGAATAGCATGAGTGGTGGTGTATTTCATCCCTTGAGTGCAAGAAGGCTTTGCAATGCTAAAGCATTGCAAATCCTTCTTGCACTCAAGGGACAAATTCATCAATATTTTTAACTTGGGTAAAATATCAGACATAAACCATTTAATTTTTATTTTTTTAAAGTTTAAATTGGTTATAAAAAGAGAGCATGCGGCATCCAAAAGGACCATGCGGGAGGGCCTGAGAAACAGATTTTTTACTTTTTTAGGCCCTGCCTCCTGATTTTTATATTTTTATACTGTACCAATGACCCAGACATAGCTGGTGCTAACTCTTAAAATATAGGGCCAAACACAAATTTTGCCCCCCAATCCCCAAAATTTGCATCTAAAACCAAAGAAAACATGTCCTGAATGGCCCTCCACACTTCACCTCTACTGCGCATGCGCAGTGTCAAGGACGTTCCGAAATTGGCACCATTATTCATTCTTAGTTTGGCCCTTCATCAGTTAACATCTGACTGATCTTTGTGCTTGTAAATCTCAGTTTAAATGATGCCAGACACATAAATATTAGTGAAATGGTGATTCTAAGGAGGATATAGAAGGAGGAGAGGAAAAATGTGGGACAGAATATTATCAGGGCTGTAACTTAAAATTTTTTAATGAAATTATGTTAAGTTACCTATTTTCGAGGCAGCAGCCATTTTGTTGTCATTCTTGTTATTTAGTTACACTGATTTTTCAGTGTTTTCCTCTCTCCCTTTCCTTTAAGTCCCCTCTTGCTATTCTCCCATGCTTTTGGCATAGTTTCTGTAATTATTATTACTAAAATTTCTTGGGAGTTTTAGCTGAATAACAGAATGAATTCTGTTCTTTTCCCCATGTTTACGTCTTCACCTATGGGTGGTTAGGCGTTGTGTTCTGCATCTACCATCTGATGTTCTGCAGTTTCTTCCCTGGAAGTCTCTGTTTTGCATCAGATAGTGTATTTTTGGTAACTGATTTCGGGCCTGGGTGCCTGGAGTCTTATTTTAGTGTTTTTACACTCATTGTTTACATTTACAACAGCCCTCTGTGTGAGGGGGGGATTTCTTGAAAATAATATCTTGATGTTAATTTAATCATAACTAGATATATTATTATTGTTCGTAAGTGTTGCATAAATTGTTTAAAATATTTTTAAATTTTTTGTCCACACTTAGGCTTGGGATCCATTGGGGCTCAACATTACTTTTCAGAAACTTGGGCTGTTCTGAAAAAATATTTTTTCAAAAATATTTTGATTTCAATTATTTTTTTCTATGTTAATGGATCATATTATTATTATGTATTTTGATTGTCAGGGGTTGGTGCGAGTACCAGGACTTTGTTTTCTTTTCACATTGAAAGGATTTTGATCAATTGTAATAAGAGGAAGTCTTCCTCTGACTTTTATAATCATTCTATATGTAGTCAGTGTACTCGCATTAACTCCTGTTCTGTATCTGATGATTTCGATGACAACATGGGAAGCGTATGTCACGGTATGTTAGTGGGGAATTGGACATTCTGGTCCTTTCCCCGCAGGGTCACTCTACTTTATCAATTTCTATTTCAGACGATCAAGATTAGGGTGATGTATCTGTGATGTCTTCCAACAGTGTGCCTCCGTCGTCACAATTAATGAAGGGCTAGCGGAAAAGTGCTCATGTAAATACGCCAATTGTCTAAGAGGACCCTAGTAGGTTCGACGGCCTTTGACGTCCGCTAGCTCGCCCAGTGTAGCGTCCATTCATCGAATGGTTCGGCAGCCGGGTTCGTCCGTTGCGGTCTAGAAGGAGTTTTGGGGTGATGCGAGCGCTATAAATCAACCAAATGCACACCCAGTGACGGCGGATTAGAGGGAGAACGGAGGAAGCCTTTTAGTCCGGTTCATAGCTCGTTCTGGTCCATCCGGACGGCGAGCGAGAGAGGCCCCTCTCTCGTACAACAACATCTGGCCCCAGATGTTGTGGTACAAAATGTTTCGCATTCGGAGCATACGTCTGCCGCTCGAGACGCTCCGACATATAGTCAGTCCGGAGAGACTGTCAATAAGGCTTCCTCATTCTCATGGTAGCGCACACGACCGCTCTTGGCTACGTGACCTCGGATATCCAGTCAGCTTCGCCAGTCAGAGAATCATCGGCGACCAGGTCACACCATCCGGTAGCCAGGGACACGAGGCCTGCAGACTCCGGACGTTTGCATAGGAAAGTGTGCGGGAGTCAACGTACACGGAGCTTCCGGCGGCAATGCATCGTAAGACCGCTATTGCACAGGCCTCGGGGACAGATGTGCTATCCTAAATAGCACAGCTTATCGCAGCATCCCAGCAACAACTGAATCTGTCGCATAATGTTTTATCCGACGATGCTGGGTCGGGACGCTCCGCGGAAGCGGGTATGGACGTCCGAAAATTTCATCTGGTCCGACGGGATACCGAAAGGGATTCGGAGGATTTCGAGCTTTCCCTTTCGGAACAACATATGCTGTTGTGTATGTCATCTGACTTGATCTTCTACAGGTTCTTTCGTCGGACCAGAATGCTGCGATGCCGGATAAGAAACTGATAGCGTCGGTGGACTTAGAAATTTTTGGTTCGGTTCAGGGACATCGCCCCTCAGTTCCGACATAGTCCAATAATGTCACACAAACTTTCGAATTATTGAACGACGCTATATATTTATTATTATATGCTTGCTATTACCAAGCATTTCTGGTTTCTTGTTCGCAAAGTTACGGAGATGTCTTTCAAAAGTGTGCCTCTGTCGTCATAGTTAATGAAGAGCTAGCGGCAATAGGTGCTCATGGAATATGTCTATCACCTAAGAGGTCCCTTGTAGGATCGACATTTGCTAGCTCACCCAGTGTAGCGTACATTCATCGAATGGTTCGGCTGCCGGGTTCGTCCGTTGCGGTCTAGGAAGGAGATTTGGGTGATGCGAGCACTATAATTACTTTAGTACTCACCCAGTGATGGCGGATTGAGGACAGATCGGAGGAAACCTGTTAGTCCGGTTCCTGGCTTGTCCAGGTCCATCCGGGCTGTGAGCGAGAGAGGTCCCTCTCTCGTCCAACAACATAAGGGACCGCATGTTGTGGTTCAGATATTTTACATTCGGAGCATATGTCCGTCGCTCGGGACGCTCCGTTATATTGACAGTCCGAGAGACTGTCGATAATGCTTCCTCATCCTTACAGCAGTGCACACGACCGCACATTGGCTACGTGACCTCGAGTATCCGATCAGTTTCGTCATTCAGTGATTCCATGGCAAACAGGTCACGCCATCCGGTAGCCAAGGGACACGAGGCCTATACACTCTGTTCGCTCGCATATTAGTAGTATGCACGGGGTAACGATCACGGAGCTTCCAGCAGCAATGCATCGTAGGACCGCTTCTCCACAGGCCTCAGTGACGGACGTGCTATCCGAGTTAGCACAGTTTTTTCGCAGCATCCCAGCAATCGACAGTTTCTTGGTCGAATCAGGAATTATCCGACGGCGCTGGGTCGGTGCGGTCTGCGGTTGCATCAGGTACGGACGACCGAACGCTTTATTGGGTCCGACAGGATGGCGAAAGGGATTCGAAAGATTTCGAGTTTTCCCTTTCGTAGCATCAGAAGCTGCCATACATATCTTCCGGCATTATCTTCCAGTGATTGTTATTTCGGACTACATTGCTGCGATGTTGGATAAGAGACTTATAGCGTCATTGGACACGGAATTTTGGATCGGTTCAGGGACATTGTCCCTGACTTACCGACACAGTCCAATAATGTCGTTAGAACATGTGTATTATTTATCGACGCTATATATTTATAAGCCTGCTACCAAGCATGATAGTTTAGTTTCTTGTCCGCAATGCTCATTTCTGCCTTTTATCATTTATACGAATAATTTATTTTGGCAGAACAGGGCATACCGAGAGTTCATAAGCGTCTAGACGGCGTGGTTAAAGACTGGAAATAATCTTTTTCGCCGTCTATGTCTTTTCCAACCACAATGTTGGAAACGACAATGATGTCTAATAGACTTAACTTAGACGCTTTATCATACGTAATCCACCTTACTGAGGCGTTATCATTACGTCTTCAAGAGAAAGAATTCCGGGATATGATCCTCAATGTGATTTCTTTTGAGGGCAGTAGTTTGTTCACGTATAACTCCGCCCTTCAGTGGCTGCTTGGAGTTGGTTAGACGTGACGCAGCCCTAGCTACATCCACGCACGTGGATAGTAAGGTGAAGAACTCTCTCAGAGTCGCTTCGTTCTCGGAGAAGCTTCTCTTCGACGGCAACTTTTCAACAATCCATGAATTGCTCGATTTACACGTTCTCTTGTCTATCTAGTGTAGCAAGAGATTCAGACTGGGGCAAACATTCGGTGGTTGACTCAGAGAGTGCCACTGCAGTTGCCGGATCCGAGTTTTATAATTATGACGGTTGCCAGTCAAACAGGTTGGGATATAATATTGATCCCAATGGATTCGAAGTGCCAGGGTCTTTGGGTTCCGCAGTCTCTAAGCAAGTACTTATCTTCCATGGAATAATGTTTTTTTAGGCTTGCTTTATGTCATTGGATGAACATTATTCAGAAACGCATGTCCAAATCCTGTCCGTTAATTCGACAGTAGTGGCGTATCTCCGGAACCAGGGAGGCACTCATTCGTTTCCGTTATTCAATTTAATGGAAAGAATCCTTCTGTTTGTTATAGTACACCAAGTTCTGCTTCGGTCCGTCATATTCCGGGTCGTCTGATTGTATTACCGGACTCCCTTTCACGTAAGGGTCGCTTGTTGCCGTCAGAATGGACTCTCAACAAACAAGTATTCAATCAGATTTGCTATCAATAGGAGCGCCCAATGATAATTTATTTACGACACAACTTGCTAATCAATTGCAGACGTATGTGTTTGCTTGTCCGGATCCCTGAGCTTATGTGGTTAACACTCTATTGATCTAATAGGACGGAATGATAGGATACGCGTATCCTCCTGCGCTGTTGTTTCAGCAAGTATTGCTAAGATAAACAACCACAATACATTTCTGTTGATAGCATCTCTGTCTTCACAGAGACCGTGGGTAAATTTACTCTGATGTCTACTGTGGGACTTAACGCGAAATCTTCCTCCAAGAGAGGATCTTTTTTCGCTGGGTAAAATCATGTCATCTTTATCACAACCCGCAAGGTCTCAACCTTCACGTATTCCGTTGTGTGGTCCTTATTGTATTGTAAGCATTGTACTGGACGAGCTTTGGACGCGATTTCTTACTGTAGGAGAACCTCTTCTTCGCTATACTATGTGGCTAAAGTGGAGGCTCTTCCGTCGTTGGTGTAGGGATCACTATGTTGATATTGTTGATTCCTCCATACTAGTCATTGCAACTTTTTAGTATACTTGTTTGACAAGATCTACTGCAGCCTGTTATTATTAAGGTTATAGGTTTATGTTACCTCATACCTATACACTCTATGATAGTTTACAATTGAGTCTTATGTCTCTTTATCTAAGTCAGTTAGTAACTTTTCGATAAATAGACTTAGAATCATTAGATTAAATTCCTATACGGAATTTAACTTCGGTTCTTATTTAGCTAAGTAATCATTTGAGCCTCTGGAAACAGTAGTTTTCAAATTCTGACCTTTTAGACAATAATTCTGTTGGCTTCTCTTTACTGAAGAGTCAGTGAGTTTCATGCACTATCGGTGGATGATTTTCACTTTCGTAGTTTCAGAATCACTACTTCCTTTCTATTTAGGTTGGATTTTTGCATAAGAGTCAGGCTCCTAATTAATATCTGGAACCTATTGTTATTAAGGTCCTTCCGTCTTCGTACGGGCATAGGCCTTTACTCTGTCCGGTTAGAGTTTATGTATTTATAAACAGATATCTGTTTATTACTACGGGCGTAAGCTTCTTCTGTCTTTGATGCCTAATAGAAGGACGTTACGCTCCATTGTATTGCTAATGGATTCAATTAACTATCGATACTGCTTATGGTATATCATTCACTCAGCAGTTGTGTTTGAGATTTCGGCTCATGAAGTAAGAGTTCTTCTACATCTTGGGCTTACATTAATAGTGTCGCTATTATAGATTTTTGAAGGCTGCTCATTGCGCTCAGCCATCCACATTCATGAATTTTTATCTCAGAAATATCTAGTCCATTTCTGGGGGCCTCTATTGTTAGGTCTATTATCTTCTGCTCAGAATGTCATTCACTTTACAGTTGCTACTATAGCTAGGTAGGCTGTCTGTTTCGGAAGTGACTCCGTTCTGCTGCCCTCTTCGCTCTGGGCTATTTGACCCAGGGTAAGAAAAAGGGGGGGGGGGGGGGGAGGGTGTTCCCTTGGGTCACCTGTTTTACTATGAAAACAAGGGGATACCTCCTCCGGAGTTAGTAATTCTGAGCTGTTATTGGGATGGTTGTTTAGTGAGAAGTTTATGTTTTAAAATTCATTCAGGTCTTAGTTTTTAAAGTATAGCTTTTGAATATAGCACGTGTCAACGGACATTATTATACAATCCTCAGACACTTTTAAGGAGTATTAAGAGTCTCTATTCTCTAGACTTACTTTATTTATTGGCTTACTTTAAAAATTATTAGTATAAGGATTATACTAGATATTAATAGAGTACATGGATGTATGATGCTCAATTTTGGAAAGTGTTGTATCTTTCTAATTTATCATAAATAAGAAAGATACATGTAAGGCCTAATACTTCTTTTTCCCTAGAGGGGATGACTCTATTTTATATAATTGAGCGTATTCCATCTTGCTCTATGTCCTTGGCCCTCCAGCCTTTTTACTATTCAGCTATGTCTGGGTCATTGGTACAGTATAAAAATGTTAAAAAATTTATAGTAATTTATATATTTTTTATACTTACCAATGACCCAGACGGGGATGGCCCTCCCAGGAGTTGGGAACTCTTACCTCCCCGCTGAGTACATAGCGCTTACCAGGCACTGGTTATAAGAATGAATAATGGCGCCAATTTCAGAACGTCCTTGACACTGCGCATGCGCAGTAGAGGTGAAGTGTGGAGGGCCATTCAGGACATGTTTTCTTTGGTTTTAGATGCAAATTTTGGGGATTGGGGGTAAAATTTGTGTTTGGCCCTATATTTTAAGAGTTAGCACCAGCTTTGTCTGGGTCATTGGTAAGTATAAAAAATATATAAATTACTATAAATTTTTTAACTTTTTTTACCTGGAAATCCCTTCTTTGATACTATTTTGTACTTGAAGGAATACAAATTTAAGCTACGATATCTTGTTTGACGGAGCTCTGTCAAACAGGATATAATTAGTTAAATTTACAACTGCAGCAGAGAAAACTTTCACAGCTGAAAACATTGTTTTTTTGACAGAATAATGTAAGAGGTTGAATTTGAAAGGCCAACTTTTTTCTCGACTGTTTCGAGGATCAACCAAAAAAAGAAGAAAAAACCCTCCCTACCTCATCATAAAGTTGAGGGAAAATTGTATGAGAAAAATTATTTGAGAAACAGGGACATGGTGGCTCAGTGGTTATGGCATTGAACTTCAAACCGAAAGCTCAATGGTTTGATCCCCACCAGGGGTAACTCCATTGTGTTGTTGGGCAAGGCACTTCATCCCAGTTGCCCACATGGTGGCACAATGGCACTGTGTACTAAGGCATACTGCACGTCAGTGGTGCACTTGTCTTCAGCCAATGCTAACCCTGCTTGTGTGGAGTTAGTACGCTGGGGAGTCTTGCAGTTGTTCCCTGTTACTCGATGGTTCTCTCTGGGTACTCCAGCTTCCTCCTTCCATAAAACTGTTTGAAATGAGGTGACCCTGGCCGTCGAATGTGTCATTAAATCCCAATAAATAAATAAATAAATAGGATAAATAGTATGAGATGCAAGAAATTTTTTCTTATAGGCCTTAATTTCTTAATAATTCAACAAATGATATCTTGTTTTATCTAACAATCATATAGATTCTGGCCTGAAAACCAGGAGAAACAGTATGTATCACATAATGTGTTCCGATTCCATATCATATTGATGACTCATTCTGAATTTGTATCATATGGACAACTTGTTTCTGGGAACACGACGGGCTATCATAACAGACGCATGAATACATTTTGTGTGCATTTCAGCGATAGATTCAGCTGATCGCTTATAAAACAAAGCAAAATTACAGTAAGAGACAGAACTATTAATAGTCAATGACCACCCCCCCCCCCCCCCCCACACACACAATAAATAGAAACTGCACAATTCAGTATTACACACTCATAAATTCAAGCATGTCATCATAGGAAGTGACACTGAGAGTGAATAATTTGACAGCACAGCTTTGAAAATTGCGGTGACAGAGTTATTCATTGTTTGTTACAGAGCACAACAATATATTTCCATAAAATATGAGTTTTTTTATAACTTTTTCTCGCCCAACATTATGTCCCAAAACTGTATTAATAATTTAACCCTTTACCTAACCTGAAAAGCAGACGACACTTGCAAAAATAATTCTTGAATAACTAATTTTTTTCATTTTTTGTCTCAAAAACATAGGTTATGACCCCTCGTTGGAATGAGCTTGACGAGCTCGTTCCAACAAGGGGTCATAACCTATGTTTTTGAGACAAAAAAATGAAAAAAATAATGAAAATTAATTGGCAATTTTTGAGAATAGCGCTGGCTGGTTTTGGCCATTACGTTAGGTAAAGGGTTAACATTTAATCTGTTTATGTGACAGAATTGTTAGATAAATGAATTAGCATGATAATGTGCATGTCCTGTGATTTGCATCATATTCTTTATGGTGTCCAAAAATGGGATCTGTGTTGATAGCTATCATTGACATCTGTCAAACAAGATATCAGTTGTTGATTTCGGAGTTCAAGTAAGAGAGTATGGTAATACTGAAGATGATGATGTGTAATGTAAGGGTGTCCAGGGTTAATTAGATTTTATTTATTGAATAACACTTGTACGGTAAAACCTGTCTTGAGAGACCACTGTCTTGAGAGACCACCTGTCTTGAGAGACCATCTGTCTTGAGAGACCACATTTGTCAGGCACCGATTGGTTTTACTGTATAATGGACCTGCTATGGGAGACCATCTGTCTTGAGAGACCACCTGTCTTGAGAGACCTCTGTGACCTGGTACCAACTTGTATTTTTATGCCATAATGGACCTGTCTTGAGAGACTGCTCCTTTGAAGACTGAAATCATGACAAAAACTTTTTACCTGTTCTGGAATTGGAAAATCCATTGTGGTTATACTAACATATAATTAAAAGTATTAAAAGCTCTTAATTGGGTTTCAATTGCTAACTCAATCAAAAAAAAACCGAAATGATGATTTCGCGCGCCGAAGGCGCGCAGGGACAGTATGGGGGACAAGACCCTTTCGACCCTCTGTAACTGTATAGGATGGCTGTCACATGTCTAGGCGTGTTGAAGGAGGAAAAGGATCCGGTACTCAGCAGGTGTCTCCAGTTGTGGGTAGGCGGTCTCGTTGACTGATGTCGGTTGGACCCTCGGGTGAGGACCAGTGTGGGAGGTTAGGTCCTCTCACAAAGGTACTACCTCTCCCCGAGGGTGCAGTCGATCTGGATTTTGGGGCAAGTATAGTCTGCCGCTTCGAGGATGATTATGAGTGATGGCCATCACTGGCAAGTATAATCTGCCTCAGGCTGTCTCTTTTATAGTTGGACTCTTTGAAGGAAAACAACAACGACCCCTTTCGGGGACCACCAAGAAGAAGACCCGAACTTCCCTGGTTCGGGGGCAGGCCTGCATTGTAGTCCTATTGGGCTGGGACAAAAAGATGCGCAATGCGCTTACAAAAAGGGGCGGAGGCGGGACGCAGGACCAACGCTCGCCTCCCTTAAAGTGGTTGACCATTTTTAGGGATGGAGCGGAGGATGTTCAGGAACCGTGGGGGGTGACTGTTTCCATAACGGTTAGACTGTCTGTAGCGGTTATTGGGGTGCTGGTCAAAAAAACGTCTTCTGTGTACCTGCTTAAAAGAAGAAGGTAGAATTAGTTTTCATTACAATATGTAAACTGTAAAGATAAAAGTAGCACCTCTTTAGTTGCGTGTCCTTGTGGTATCTGCTGTGTATGTGAGGAGAGTATGGAATGCACAAATCTTTACATTCGTAAGAGCAGTAACATACTCTCGTGTGGTATTGTGCTGTGTGTGTACTTGTCGCTATGGGGGAGAGTATGAAATGCACTAATCTTTACATTCGTAAGAGCAGTAACATACTCTCGTGCTTGGGACCCCATTCGTTCCCTATTTATTATTTAGTTTTAAGGTGCTGGGGTCGCGAGCGTTTTAAGTGGGCTGAACTTCCTAGTTTGCAGTGGGACGGTAACAGGTCTAGCACACTAGACCACACCCGAGGGTGTTTCTTTCCAGTTGTGTCCTTCGCTGGAAGTGGCCTTATTTAGGTTAGTTTAAGTTTATTTGAAGTTGAGGGTGCCGGGGATCGCGATCGTTTAATGGGGGTTGAGCTTCCGAGGCTGCCAGCGGGAGGGCAACAGGTCTAGCACACTAGACCACACCCGAGGGTGTTTCTTTCCTGTTGTACCCTTTGCTGGTTGCGGACTTATTTATTTTAATTTAGTTTAGGGGTATTCTGGGGCGTCGGGGATCGCAGTTCACCTTGTCATTCCCTAGTTTTTATTCGAGTGGTCTTAGTTTTGGTTACAATTTTTGGGCTTTTGTCGGCTTTCGCAAATTGCTCCAAGTCCGGAGATTAGTTTGCTGTCGGCTAACCGGTCATGATTTTTCGCGGCCAGGGTGGCTAGGCGGTCTTTGATGGTGGGGATATCGGCCCTGTCGTGGAGTGTTTTGGTGGGTGTGTCCCATGGGGCACGTAGGGCAACTCTAAGCGCGTGATTTTGGACACTCTGGAGCTTTCCCATATTAGTTTGGTTGAGGTCAGTTAGTATGATTGCACCGTATTCGAGTACTGGGCGCACAAAGGATTTGTATAGTTTGAGTTGGGTGGACTGGTTGGCTCCCCATGAAGTTCCCTTGAGCATTTTCAGTAAGTTAATTCGTTTGGTAGCTTTTTTTGCCATGTCATCGATATGTTTGTTGAAGGACAATTTTGGATCAATGGTGATGCCCAGGAATTTCGCTTCTTTGCATTCTGGGAGGGTGTTATCCATAAGTTTTAGGTCAAAATCCCGTTTAGTTGTCTTGCGAGTAAAGGTGATTCTTTGGGTTTTATTGGCATTTAGCTTTATTCTCCATTTGGCACACCATTGTTCTAGGTCATCGAGAGCGCGTTGCAGAGGTTTATGGCGTAGGCCGTGCTATTAGAGTCCCAGAGGCCTTTGTCGTCCGCGAATTGGGAGACTTGAACGCGATCCTCGGAGAAGTTAAGGTCATTTACATAGAAGATGTAAAGGAGGGGGCTTAGGACGGATCCTTGGGGGGTGCCTACTTCAAGGGGGACACTGTCAGATATTTCGTTGTTCATTCTGACTTTAATTTTGCGATCATTTAAGAAAGAGGATAGTAATCTGAGCAGTATTATGGGGAATCTCATATTTGATAATTTGTGGCGCATTCCATTGTGTCAAACGGAGTCAAATGCTTTTTCGACGTCTAACAGGACTGCAGCGCCTATTTGCTGATTGTTGATAGCGGTTTTCATTTGGTGACTAGTCGATAGACATGTTCGATGCCTTCTTTACGGTTTCTATAGGCTCTTTGCCATTTATTGAAGAAATCGATGTCTTCAAGGTGCCCCCTGAAACGATTGGTAAGGATTCGTTCGAATGTCTTACCAATGCAGCTGAGGAGGTTGATTGGGTGGTAGCTGGTTGGATCGGAGGGGTCCTTGTCAGGTTTTGGTATCATGACACCGATGGCTTTTTTCCAACATTTGGGAAAGTAGCCATGGGTGAGGCATGCGTTGAACAGTTTGTTAAGTTTTTCGATTAGGGAGTTTGGGCTTTGTTTAAGAATTTTGTAGCTTACTTCGTCTTCGCCGGGTGAGGATGAGTTTTTGCATTTTTTTACAACCTTGATGATTTCGTCATTGGTGATGGGGGTGACAAGGT
The DNA here is from genome assembly GCA_031216915.1 of Pictodentalium vernedei. Classification (NCBI taxonomy): domain Eukaryota; kingdom Metazoa; phylum Mollusca; class Scaphopoda; order Dentaliida; family Dentaliidae; genus Pictodentalium; species Pictodentalium vernedei. The sequence continues at coordinate 699,905,992 of CM062295.1, forward strand.
TATTGTCATCCCCGTCTTCTGGCTCATTATCGAATTTGGGGTCATGGTAGATTTCAGGGTGTTCATTGATGAAGTCATCAATCACGTTAATGGCGGCGTTATCATTACCCATGCCTTGATACGGGCGATGCGTTTTTCTTAGGAGGTCGGCAAAAGTGTCGGCCTTCTCTTTGTCGGTGCGAGTGAAAGAGCCATCTTCCTTCTTAAGAGGTTTTGCTGCGGCTTTGCCGCCCTTGTTTTTTTGCCCAGTAAGAATTTTGAAAGAGTCCCAGAATTTTTTAGCATCTTGGGTCCCGTTTAGGTTGGCTGTTGCCTTTTCCCAGCTGGCTTGCTTTTCAGCTTTGAGGGCTTCTTTGACTTCACCGTGAAGGCGGTTGTATGTTTTTTTGAGTTCGGATTTCTTGCTGGGGTCAGTTTCTTTTTTGAGAGCGTGGAGAGCTTTCCGTTTGGATTTGATAAGTAACAGAGTCTCGCCCGAGATAGTGTTTCTCCAGGGGCGTACTTCCTCTTTTGGTCATATTTCATTTAAGGTTGAGTTAATGATTTTCTCAATGCTCTCGCATTGGGTTTCTAGTTCCGCTGCATTGGATGGGGGGGAGTTAGTGAGTTTGACATCAGTGATGTCGCGGTAGAGGTCCCAATTAATTTTCCTGAAGTTTCTACGGAGAGTGGAGGGGTACCTGAGTGGGCCATTTCCAAGCTGCAGAGAGGCATGAACCGGGAGGTGGTCACTTGCTAACTCATTAAAGATTGAGATGTTTTTATAAGACCCCTGTGAAAAGGTTAGGATTATTGCTGAATAAACAATTTCATACATACCTGAAATGCGACAGATAGGAATAAAAATTAATTTGTGTTGAAAATCTTTTTGTAACAAATTGAAATGGACAGTTATAAAAATTATAAAAATAAATTAGTGTTGAAAATCTTCAATGAAGATTTTCAACACTAATTTATTTTTATAATTTTTAAAACAGTCCATTTCAATTTGCTACAAAAACTTCATAAAAAAGAACAACTACAAAGTAATTACAAAAATCCATTCTTCTCTATTTCTGAATTTTGTGGTTGGTTATTCACTGACTTGAGAAAACCTGAAACCTGTTATGAGAGACCACCTGTCTTGAGAGACCACCTTTGTGTGGCCCAAAGGGCGGTCTCTCAAGACAGGTTCTACTGTAATTACATATAACTTCCAAACACAAGACTATTTATCATAGCTTCAGTTCAAATTTAGATGTGTTATTTGCATTCAGGTAAAAGAATAAACACCAGTTTACTGAATAAAATATTATGTGTTCTATCTTAGAATCAGAGAAAAATTGACAGGAAGGAAACTTTCTGGGGGGAATTTTCATAAAAAACAAACCAATGGTGAATTGTATTTTTTTGGTAACAAAATTCATCAAATCACCCCACATTTTTCTTTGGAATATTCAGCAACAATGCAAGATTTCTGTACATTGCTTCAAAGGTTTTTCAAAACAATATTTTTTTCCCAAGGCTGCTTAGTTTCGGAGAGTGCATCATTTCTGAGTGTAACTTTCCAAGGTGGATAACTCTAATTCAAGTATTTAGTATTGTCATACCAGTAATATGATCACAAAACTGGAATATTTCTCGATCAAATTGTGATGGGGTCACAACACACTTACAGACCAGTTGTCAAGGTTTCGTAAATACTATATTGTGAATTTAAGACTGAACCAAGGAAAAAATGAACATAGCAGCTTGGCTTCAGTGCTTTCATAAGAAAAGCCATTTTGGCAGAATCAGAACCCAGTCAAGATTCAGTTGAAAATCTCTGTCTGCCTTTATGATCACTGTAAAAAATTGCATTCTAATGTACTGGATTGGTAGGATTAACTCTTAAACCATTGAACATGAGAGGCCACTTTTTCGGCCCAGGCACATGGTATGCTATAATTTCATTAACCCTTTACCCAATGAAGATGATATCAAATGTTTTTAAACTTTTCCAAAAATTTCAACAAAACCATATCATGTGACCCCTCATTGGAATGAGCTCAATGAGCTCATTCCAAAGAGGGGTCACATGATATGGTTTTGTTGAAATTTTTTGGAAAAATAATATTTTTTCAGCTGCTGAATTTGCATATTAGACGGGCGGATGTGGCCGATTCGTTGGGTAAAGGGTTAAGTAGGATGGCTGCTAAGTGAATGTGTGGGGTAGATCAATCAATATTTTCAATGTGCAGCCCCAAAGCTCTTGATTGATCTACCCCTATTATTTATTTATTTATTGGTGCTTAAGGTCACATACTTAGGCACAATGGCTAATCGTGACCGTGACAGTTTTACGGGTGGAGGAAGCCGGAGTACCCGGAGAGAACCACCGAGCAACGACGAGCAGCTGTCAACTCTCCAACATCATAGCTCTGAACTCTGCACCGCAGCACAGGCAGGGTTAGATTGGTTGAAGACATGCGCACCATCGATGTGCAGTACGCCTCAGTACACAGCGTCATCGTATCCCCATGTAGGCAATCGGGGTGAAGTGTCTTGCCCAAGGACACAACGCGGTTGCTGCAGGTGGGATTCGAACCGAGGACCTCTCGGCTTGCAGCCTGCACCTCTACCAACTGAGCCACCGCACCCCCGATCTACCCCTAAATACCCCCCAAATAATGAATATGGACTCTTCTAATTGCTGCATTTGAAATGACATGGAAGATACCACCAGGGTTCAAAGATTTAATGCACTGAGTAGTTTAAAGATATTTTTCATCAGATCTTGTCATGGCTGCTCTGAGCAGCCATGACTAGATCTGATGAAAAATTCATCAAACTTTAACTCAAGAAATCATTGGTGAAAAAATCCATTCAATTTATAGGGTGGAAATTGGATTAAATATGCCCTAATTATAGATGTTTCATTGGCAAGAGAAATCCTGTCTAGGGCAGAAATATCCACCAGCAGCATGCAAGGAGTTAAGCATATCTCTTGGAATATCCCAAATGCATCTTACATCACCTTGTATGTCTTTTTGAGTGAATACTGTTTTATTTTCAGCTCCCGTCTGATAAAGTATTTGGAGAGATAAAAGTGTCTGGAACAGGAGCTGGAAGAACTTTGATGCAGGTAATTCAACCATACATCAATTCATGCATGCATGGTGATCAAGTTGATATACAGTGGAGCCCACTTAATTGGATATCTCTTAATTGTATATCCCTGTTAATTGAATATAATTATCAAACACAAAACCATTTACCATACCTTCAGTACAAATTTGATCTGTTCATTGCATATGTGTTGTAGAGTAAACTCCTGTTAATTGTATATAAATTTTTGTAATATGTCGAAAAAATTACTGTGACATGCACCAAATTCCCCTTATTTATCAACCTTTTTGGCCTCACTTCATCCAATTCTGGCATTTATTCTATTATATCTTGTTTGGCAGAGCTCTATGAGCTCTGTCAAACAAGATATAATAGAATAAATACTCAGTTTACTTCCAGAACACAGAAAACTGACCAAATCCCGGTTAATTGTATACTCCTGTTAATTGAATAATTTTCACTGGCAAAATGGATATTCAATTAAGAGGATTCTACTGTACAAAGAAACCCTTTCAGTCCTTTACTCAATGCACATGTTAACAAAATTGGGTTTTTAGCTCAACTTTGACGAAGTCAAATTTGAGCTATTGTCATGGCCCGTCGTCCGTCCGTCTGTCTGTCTGTCTGTCCGTCTGTCTGTCTGTCCGTACGTCAACAATTGGCTATGGCTCGGGCTAGAGGTCGCATTTATGAACCGATCTTTACGAAACTTCTTGTGTACCTTTGTTATGACCCTGGGACGGGAACGAGTGTTTTTAGGTGTGGTCCGAAATTCAAGATGGCTGCCAGTGGCCATTTTGTACCGATGATGCAAAAATCAGTTTTTTGTACAGAACTTCTGTATGAAAGTTCTGATTTGAATAAAGTTTTGTATAAATGTTTAGTACCATGGGATACATCACATATAATACGGGTTTTTTTCTCGTGCGTAAATTATGCAAATTAGACTGACTTTGATTTATTTAGTGTTACTTTCAGAGCTGTAAGTGCCAAGCTGCTATGGCTCGGGCTAGAGGCCGTATTTATGAACCGATCTTTACGAAACTTCTTGGGTACCTTTGTTATGACCGTGGGACGAGAACGAGTGTTTTTGGGTGCGGTCCGAAATTCAAGATGGCTGCCAGCTGCCATTTTGTACCGATGATGCAGAAATCTGTTTTTTGTACAGAACTTCCATATGAAAGCTCTGATTTGAATAATTTTTTGTATGAATGTTTAGTACCATGGGATACATCACATATAATACAGGTTTTTTTCTTGTACGTAAATTGTGCAAATTAGACTAATTTTGATGTTTTTTGGGGTTGCTTTCAGCACTGTAAGTGCAAATGCCAATACGGCTCGGGCTAGAGGCCGTATTTATGAACCGATCTTTACGAAACTTCTTGGGTACCTTTGGTATCACCGTGGGACGAGAACGAGTGTTTTTGGGTCCGGTCCGAAATTCAAGATGGCCGATGGCAGCCATTTTGTACAAAATTGGGTGCAATCAGATTTTTGCACAGAACTTCCATATGAAAGCCCTGATTTGAATAATTTTTTTGTGTGAATGTTTAGTACCATGGGATGCATCACATATAATACGGGTTTTTTTCTCGTGCAGAAATTATGCAAATTAGACGAACTTTGATTATTTTTATACTGTACCAATGACCCAGACATAGCTGGTGCTAACTCTTAAAATATAGGGCCAAACACAAATTTTGCCCCCCAATCCCCAAAATTTGCATCTAAAACCAAAGAAAACATGTCCTGAAAGGCCCTCCACACTTCGCCCCCACTGCGCATGCGCAGTGTCAAGGACGTTCCGAAATTGGCGCCATTAATCATTCTAAGTTTGGCCCTTCATCAGTTAACATCTGACTGATCTTTGTGCTTATAAATCTCAGTTTAAATGATGCCAGACACATAAATATTAGTGAAATGGTGATTCTAAGGAGGATAGAGAAGGAGGAGAGGAAAAAAATGTGTGACAGAATATTATCAGGGCTGTAACTTAAAATTTTTTAATGAAATTATGTTAAGTTACCTATTTTCGAGGCAGCAGCCATTTTGTTGTCATTCTGATTATTTAGTTACACTGTTTTTTAAGTGTTTTCCTCTCTCCCTGTCCTTTAAGTCCCCCCTTGCTATTCTCCCATGCTTTTGGCATAGTTTTTGTAATTATTATTACTAAATTTTCTTGGGAGTTTTAGCTGAACAACAGAATGAATTCTGTTCTTTTCCCCATGTTTACGTCTTCACCTACGGGTGGTTAGGCGTTGTGTTCTGCATCTACCATCTGATGTTCTGCAGTTTCTTCCCTGGAAGTCTCTGTTTTGCATCAGATAGTGTATTTTTGGTAACTGATTTCGGGCCTGGGTGCCTGGAGTCTTATTTTAGTGTTTTTACACTCATTGTTTACATTTACAACAGCCCTCTGTGTGAGGGGGGGATTTCTGGAAAATAATATCTTGATGTTATTTTAATCATAACTAGATACATTATTATTGTTCGTAAGTGTTGAATAAATTGTTTAAAATATTTTTAAAATTTTTATCCACACTTAGGCTTGGGATCCATTGGGGCTCAACATTACTTTTCAGAAACTTGGGCTGTTCTGAAAAAATATTTTTTAAAAATATTTTGATTTCAATTATTTTTTCTATATTAATGGATCATATTATTATTATATATTTTGATTGCCAGGGGTTAGTGCGAGTACCAGGACTTGTTTTCTTTTCACATTGAAAGGATATTGATCAATTGTATTAAGAGGAAGTCTTCCTCTGACTTTATAATCATTCTATATGTGGTCAGTGTACTCGCATTAACTCCTGTTCTGTATCGTATGATTTCGATGACAATATGGGAAGCGTATGTCACGGTATGTTATTGGGGATTTGGACACTCCGGTCCTTTCCCCGCAGGGTCACTCTACTTTATCAATTTCTATTTCAGACGATCAAGATTAGGGTGATGTATCTGTGATGTCTTCCAACAGTGTGCCTCCGTCGTCACAATTAATGAAGGGCTAGCGGAAAAGTGCTCATGTAAATACGCCAATTGCCTAAGAGGACCCTAGTAGGTTCGACGGCCTTTGACGTCCGCTAGCTCGCCCGGTGTAGCGTCCATTCACCGAATGGTTCGGCAGCCGGGTTCGTCCGTTGCGGTCTAGAAGGAATTTTGGGGTGATGCGAGCACTATAAATTAACCTAATGCACACCCAGTGACGGCGGATCGGAGGGAGAACGGAGGAAGCCTTTTAGTCCGGTTCATAGCTCGTTCCGGTCCATCCGGACGGCAAGCGAGAGAGGCCCCTCTCTCGTTCAACAACATCTGGCCCCAGATGTTGTGGTACAAAATGTGTCGCAAGCGGAGCATACGTCCGTCGCTCGGGACGCTCCGTTGTATAGGCAGTCCGAGGAGACTGCTAAGGCTTCCTCTTCTCGTCAGCGCACACGACCGCACCTTGGCTGCGTGACCGCCGATATATTACCAGCTTCGCCGATCAAGGATTCTTCGGCGACCAGGTCACACCATCCGGTAGCCAGGGACACGAGGCCTGCAGACTCCGGACGTTCGCATAGGAAGTGTGCGGGAGTCAACGTACACGGAGCTTCCGGCGGCAATGCATCGTAAGACCGCTACTGCACAGGCCTCGGGAACGGACGTGCTTTCCTTAATAGCACAGTTTATCGCAGCATCCCAGCATCAACTGAATCTGTCGCATATATTTTATCCGAAGATGCTGGGACGGGACGCTCCGCGGAAGTGGGTACGGACGTCCGAAAGTTTCATCCGGTCCGACGGGATACCGAAAGGGATTTGGAGGATTTCGAGCTTTCCCTTTCGGAACAACATATGCTGTTGTGTATGTCATCTGACTTGGTCTTCTACAGCTTCTTTCGTCAGACCAGAATGCTGCGATGCCGGATAAGAAACTGATAGCGTCGGTGGACTTAGAAATTTTTGGTTCGGTTCAGGGACATCGTCCCTCAGTTCCGACATAGTCCAATAATGTCACACAAACTTTCGAATTATTGAACGACGCTATATATATTATTATTTTATGCTTGCTATAACCAAGCATTTCTGGTTTCTTGTTCGCAGAGTTATGGAGATGTCTTTCAAAAGTGTGCCTCTGTCGTCATAGTTAATGAAGAGCTAGCGGCAATAAGTGCTCATGGAATATGTCTATCGCCTACGGAGTGACATTCGCTAGCTCACCCGGTGTAGAGTACATTCATCGAATGGTTCGGCTGCCGGGTTCGTCCGTTGCGGTCTAGGAAGGAGATTTGGGTGATGCGAGCACTTTAATTACTTTAGTACTCACCCAGTGACGGCAGATTGAGGACAGATCGGAGGAAGCCTGTTAGTCCGGTTCCTGGCTTGTCCAGGTCCGTCCGGGCTGTGAGCGAGAGAGGTCCCTCTCTCGTCCAACAACATAGGGGACCGCATGTTGTGGTTCAGATATTTTACATTCGGAGCATATGTCCGTCGGTCGGGATGCTCTGTTATATTGACAGTCCGAGAGACTGTCCTTAATGCTTCCTCATCCTCACAGCAGGGCACACGACCGCACATTGGCTACGTGACCTCGAGTATCCGATCAGTTTCGTCATTCAGTGATTCCACGGCGAATAGGTCGCGCCATCCGGTAGCCAAGGGACACGAGGCCTATACACTCCGTTCGCTCGCATATTGGTAGTATGCACGGGGTAACGATCACGGAGCTTCCAGCGGCAATGCATCGTAAGACCGCTTCTCCTCAGGCCTCAGTGACGGACGTGCTATCCGAGTTAGCACAGTTGTTTCGCAGCATCCCAGCAATTGACAGTTTCTCTGTCGAATCAGGAATTATCCGACGGCGCTGGGTCGGTGCGGTCCGCGGTTGCATCAGGTACGGATGACCGAACGCTTTATAGGGTCCGACAGGATGGCGAAAGGGATTCGAAAGATTTCGAGTTTTCCCTTTAGTAGTATCGGAAGCTGCCTTTCATATCTTCTGGCATTATCTTCCAGTGATTGTTATTTCGGACTTCATTGCTGCGATCTTGGATAAGAGACTTATAGCGTCATTGGACGCGGATTTTTCGATCGGTTCAGGGACATTGTCCCTGACTTACCGACGCAGTCCAATATTGTCATTACAACATGTGTTTTATTTTTCGATGCTATATATATATATATATATACAAGCCTGCTACCAAGCATGATAGTTTAGTTTCTTGTCCGCGTTGCTCATTTCTGCCATTTTATCATTTATACGAATAGTTTATTTTAGCAGAGCAGGGCATACTGAGAGTTCATATGCATCTAGACGGTGTGGTTAAAGACTGTATATATTCTTTTTCGCCGTTTATGTCTTTTCCAATTTCAATGTTGGAAACGACATGATGTATAGTAGACTTAACTTAGACGCTTTATCATACGTAATCCGCCTTACTGAGGCGTTATCATTACGTCTTCAAGAAAAGATTTACGGGATATTATTCTCAATGTAATTTCTTTTGAGGGCAGTAGTTTGTTCACGTATAACTCCGCCCTTCAGTGGCTGATTGGAGTTGGTTAGACGTGACGCAGCCCTAGCTACATCCACACGCGTGGATAGTAAGGTTAAGAACTCTCTCAGAGTCGCTTCGTTCTCGGAGGAGCTTCTCTTCGACGGCAACTTTTCGGCAATCCATGAATTGCTCGATTTACACTTTCTCTTGTCTATCTAGTGTTACAAGAGATTCAGACTGGGGCAAACATTCGGTGGTTGACTCAGAGAGTGCCACCGCAGTTGCCGGACCCGAGTGTGGCTGTTATGACGGTTGCCAGTCAAACAGATTGGGATATAATACTGATCCCTACGGATTCGAAGTGCCAGGGTCTTTGGGTTCCGCAGTCTCTTAGCAATCAGTTTTCTTCCGCGGAATAATGTTTTTTAGGCTTGCTTTATGTCATTGCATGAACATTATTCAGAAACGCATGCCCAAATCCTGTCCTTTAATTCGACAGTAGTGGCGTATCTCCAGAACCAGGGAGGCACTCTTTCGTTTCCGTTATTCAATTTAATGGAAAGAATCCGTCTGTTGGTTATAGTACACCAAGTTCTGTTTTGGCCGTCATATTCCGGGTCGTCTGATTGTTTTACCGGACTCCTGTTCTCTTACGGGTCGCTTGTTGCTGTCAGAATGGACTCTCAACAAACAAGTATTCAATCAGATTTGCTATGTATGGGAGCGCCCAATGATGATTTATTTACGACACAGCTTGCTAATCAATTGCAGACGTATGTGTTGGCTTGTCCAGATCTCTGAGCTAATGTTGTTAACGCTCTATTGATCTATAGGACGGAATGATAGGATACGCGTATCCTCCGGCGCTGTTGTTTCAGCAGGTATTGCTAAGATAAACAACCACAATACATTTCTGTTGATAGCATCTCTATCTTCACAGAGATCATGGGTAATTTACTCTCTTGTCTACTGTGGGTCTTAACGTGAAATCTTCCTCTATGTGAGGATCTTTTTTCACTGGGTAAATCGTGTCATCTTTATCACAACCCGCAAGGTCGCAACCTTCATGTATTCCGTTGTGTGGTCCGTATTGCATTGTAAGCACTGTACTGGACGTGCTTTGGACGCGATTTCTTACTATAGGAGATCCTCTTCTTCGCTATTCTATGCGGCTAAAGTGGAGGCTCTTCCGTCGTGGTGTAGGGATCATTATGTTCATATTGTTGATCCCTCCATACTACTCATTGCAATTTTTTAGTATACTTGTTTCACAAGATCTACTGCAGCCTGTTATTATTTAGGTTATAGGTTTATGTTACCTCATACCTATGCACTCTACGATAGTTTACAATTGAGTCTTTTGTCTCTTTATCTAAGTCAGTTAGTAACTTTTTGATAAATAGACTTAGAATCTTTAGATTAAATTCCTATATGGATTTTAACTTCGGTTCTTATTTAGCTAAGTAATCATTTGAGCCTCTGGAAACAGTAGTTTTCAAATTCTGACCTTTAGACAGTAATTCTGTTGGTTTGTCTTTTACTGTAGAGGCAGTGAGTTTCATGCACTATCGATGGATGATTTTCACTTTCGTAGTTTCGGAATCACTACTTCCGTTACTATTTAGGTTGGATTTTTGCATAAGAGTTAGGCTCCTATTATCTGGAACCTATTTTTTTTTTTAAGGTCCTTCCGTCTTCGTATGGGCATAGGCCTTTACTCTTTCCGGGTACAGTTTATGTATTTATAAACAGATATCTGTTTATTACTATGGGCGTAAGCTTCTTCTGTCTTTGATGCCTAGTAGGACGTTACGCTCCATTTTATTGTTAATGGATTCTATTAACTATCGGTACTGCTTATGGTATATCATTGACTTAGCAGTTGTGCTTAAGATTTCGGCTCATGAAGTAAGAGTTCTTCTACTTCTTGGGCTTACATTAATAGTGTCGCTATTATAGATTTTTGAAGGCCGCTCATTGCGCTCAGCCATCCACATTCATGAATTTTATCTCAGAAATATCGAGTCCATTTCTGGAGGCCTCTATTGTTAGGTCTATTATCTACTGCTCAGAATGTCATTCACTTAACAGTTGCTACTATAGCTAGGTAGGCTGTCTGTTTCGGCAGTGTCTCCGTTCTGCTGCCCTCTTCGCTCTGGGCTATTTGACCCAGGGCAAGAAAAAGGGGGGGGGGGGGAGGGTGTTCCCTTGGGTCACCTGTTTTACTATGAAAACAAGGGGATACCTCCTCCGGAGTTAGTAATTCTGAGCTGTTATTGGGATGGTTGTTTAGTGAGAAGTTTAGGTTTTTAAAATTCATTCAAGTCTTAGTTTTTAAAGTATAGCTTTTGAATATTGCATATGTCAACGGACATGATTATGCAATCCTCAGACACTTTTAGGAGTATAAGAGTCTCTATTCTTCAGACTTACTTTATTTATTGGCTTACTTTAAAAATTATTAGTATAAGGATTATATTGGATATTAATAGAGTACATGGATGTATGAAGCTCAATTTTGGAAGGTGTTGTATCTTTCTAATTTATCATAAATAAGAAAGATACATGTAAGGCCTATTACTTCTTTTTCCCTACAGGGGATGACTCTATTTTATTTTATTGAGCGTATTCCATTTTGCTCTATGTCCTTGGCCCTCCAGCCTTTTTACTATTCAGCTATGTCTGGGTCATTGGTACAGTATAAAAATGTTAAAAAATTTATAGTAATTTATATATTTTTTATACTTACCAATGACCCAGACGGGGATGGCCCTCCCAGGAGTTGGGAACTCTTGCCTCCCCGCTGAGCACATAGCGCTTACCAGGCACTGGTTATTAGAATGATTAATGGCGCCAATTTCGGAACGTCCTTGACACTGCGCATGCGCAGTGGGGGCGAAGTGTGGAGGGCCTTTCAGGACATGTTTTCTTTGGTTTTAGATGCAAATTTTGGGGATTGGGGGGCAAAATTTGTGTTTGGCCCTATATTTTAAGAGTTAGCACCAGCTATGTCTGGGTCATTGGTAAGTATAAAAAATATATAAATTACTATAAATTTTTTAACTTTTCAGTGTGACTTACACACAGTAAGTACACATGTCAATACGGCTCAGACTAGAGTCTGTATTTATGAACTGATCTTCACGAAATGTCTTGGGTACCTTTGTTATCACCTTGGGACGAGAACGAGTGTTTCTGGGTGCGGTCTAAAATTCAAGATGGCTGCCAGTGGCCATTTTGTACCAAAATTAGGTCTAATCAGTTTTTTGTACACAACTTCTATACAGCTCAGACTAGAGGCCATATTTATGAACCAATCTTTACGAAACTTCTTGGGTACCTTTGTTATCACCGTGGGATGAGAGCGAGTGTTTTTGGGTGTGGTCCAAAATTCAAGATGGCCACCAGCAGCCATTTTGTACCAAAATTAGTGCAATCAGTCTTTTGTATAGAACTTCTGTATGAAAGTTCTGATTTTAATAAATTTTTGTATGAATGTTTAGTAACATGGAATAAATCACATATTGTAAGGGGTTTTTTTTCGTGCAGAAATTATGCAAATTAGATGAACTTTGATTTATTCAGTGCTACTTACACAATGTAAGCACACATGTCAATACGGCTCAGGGTAGAGGCTGTATTTATGAAACGATCTTCACAAAACTTCTTGGGTACCTTTGTTATCTCCTTGGGATGAGAATGAGTGTTTCTGGGTACGGTCCAAAATTCAAGATGGCTGCCAGTGGCCATTTTGTACCGAAATTAGGTCCGATCAGTTTTTTGTCACAAGTTCTATACAGCTCGTATTTATGAACTGATCTTCACAAAACTTATTGAGTACTTTTGTTTTCACCTTGGGACAGGAACGAGTGTGTTTTGGGGTGCCTTTGTTATCACTGTGCTATGAGAACAAATATTTTGGGGTTCAGTCAGACCAACTCTGGGACTCAAAGATTTTTTTCTAGTTTAGCATCTGACTGTCACCCACCTTTACAATACTTTACCTATACATTTGTTACAGGCAACAGTCAGTATTTATGTACAGACCGTTACAATACTTTATATGTACCTTTGTTATCAGGTCATTACCTAGATGTTTGTCATTGCTGTGTCACATACTATACATGTACATGTCTTTGTCTTGACAAGTTGAGCTACAGTGTCATTGACACTTTCATTCTTCATATTTTCAAAAAATTTCAACAAAAGCATATCGTGTGACCCCTTATTGGAATGAGTTACTGACTTGGGTAATGTTAAAAGTCAATCGAGTGTTCACAAGACTGTTTCAACATGAGCCATACAGCAGCATTTCATAGGCAATGGCAAAACTGTACCTTAACCTGCATCATTGTAGATTAGATTGTGGTCCTGCATGCTGAAACAACTAGGAATTGTAGTGGAAAGGATTAAAACTTGAAATAATTTGAAAAAAGGGTATTGGAAAGATGTTTTTAAAAAATTGTAGCGTGGAAACTACTTAAATTCGATATTGTTTAATAGAATAATCCTGTTAATTGAATATAAATTCCAAGCACAAAACCATTTACCATACCTTCAGAACCAGTTTAACATATAGATTATAAATCTCTTGTTAGTTGAATAGGGAGTGCAGTGGCTCAGTGGTTACGGCATTGAACTTAAACCAAAAGCTCAATGATTCAATCCCCGCCAGGGGTAACTGCGTTGTATCCTAGGGCAAGGCACTTTATCCCAATTGCCCATGTGGGGGCACACTGGCATTGTGTACTGAGGCGTACTGCATGTTGATGGTGCACTTGTCTTCAGCCAATGCTAACCCTGCTTGTGTGGAGTTAGTATGTTGGGGAATCTGATAGTTGCTCGCCATTGCTCGCTGGTTCTCTCCAGGTACTCTGGCTTCCTCCACCAATAATACTGTCCGACTCAGGGCAGTCAGTAGTGTCATTAAACCCCAATAAATAAATAAATTTTAATTGAATAAGAAATCTTGTAACATGTTAAGAAATTACTCTGACAGTCACTGAATTCCTTTTGTCTGTTGACCTATTTTACCTCGGTACATCCAGTACAGGCATTTATTGTATTGTATCTTGTTTGTCAGAGCTCAGTGAGCTCTGTCAAACAAGATGGATATGAATAAATGCTAAGTATATCTCTAGAGTATAGAAAAGTGACCACATCCCTGTTAATCAAATACTTCTGTTAATTGAATTATTTTCATTTTCAGTGTGGCTATTCAATTAACAGGGTTCTAATGTATATGGAAGAGAATAATAATTTCTTTCAGTTGAACAGGGTGAATAAGAACGAAATTATATTCCCTCGGGTGCTCTCAAACATTTGTGCGCACAGAGTTGCACAGGCGGAAGATCAAAGTTGCAGATTGGTTGGTCAAGTGGAATCAGTTCAGGTGCTATTGTAGTGGAGTGCTCTCCTGATCTCCGCTTTTTCATTTAATTTTTGGAGTTATAACCAAATTACATGGGTCTGGCATTTTGAAGCAAGAAGTTGGGTTGTCGCCATTATCTAAATCATGATGGGTGTTTTTAACTCAACTTTAGCAAAGCCAAATTTGAGGTATTGTCATGGCCCGTCGTCTGTCTATCGCGCCATACACACGGCTCAAGCTAGAGGCCGTATTTATGAACCGATCTTTACAAAACTTCTTGGGTACCTTTGTTATCACCGTGAGACGAGAACGAGTGTTTTTAGGTCCGGTCCGAAATTCAAGACGGCCGCTGGCAGCCATTTTGTACAAAATTAGGTGCAATCAGATTTTTGCACAGAACTTCCATATGAAAGCGCTGATTTGCATAATTTTTTGTATGAATGTTTAGTACCATGGGATACATCACATATAATACGGGTTTTTTCTCATGCGTAAATTATGCAAATTAGACTAACTTTGATGTATTTAGTGTTACTTCCAGCACTGTAAGTGCAAATGCCAATACGGCTTGGGCTAGAGGCCGTATTTATGAACTGATCTTTACGAAACTTCTTGGGAACCTTTGTTATCACCTTGGGACAAGAACGAGTGGTTTTGGGTGCAGTCCAAAATTCAAGATGGCCACCAGCAGCCATTTTGTACTTTAGTTAGTGCAATCTGGTTTTTTTGTTCAGAACTTCTGTATGAAAGTTCTGATTTGAATAAATTTTTGTATGAATGTTTAGTAACATGGAATACATCACATATAATACAGGTTTTTTCTCGTGCAGAAATTATGCAAATTAGATGAACTTTGATTTATTCAGTACTACTTATACACTGTAAGTGCTCATGCCAATATGGCTAGGGCTAGAGGCTGTATTTATGAACCGATCTTCACGAAACTTCTTGGGTACCTTTGTTATCACCTTGGGACGAGAACGAGAGTTTCTGTGTGCGATCCAAAATTTTAGATGGCTGGCAGTGGCCATTTTGTACCGAAAGAAATTAGGTCCAATCAGTTTTTCGTACACAACTTTTATACGGCTCAGGCTAGAGGCTGTATTTATGAACCGATCTTTACAAAACTTTTTGAATACCTTTGTTATCACTGTGGGATGAGAACGAGTGTTTTTGGGTGCAGTCCAAAATTCAAGATGGCCGCCAGCAGCCATTTTGTACCAAAATTAGTCCAATCAGTTTTTTGTACAGAATTTCTGTATGAAAATTCTGATTTGAATAAATTTCTTTATGAATGTTTAGTAAAATGGAATACATCACATATAATACAGGTTTTTTTCTCGCACAGAAATTATGCAAATTAGATCAACTTTGATTTGTTCAGTTCTACTTATACACAGTAAGTGCACATGTCAATTCGGCTCGAGTCTGTATTTAAGAACTGATCTTCATGAAACTTTTTGGGGTATCTCTGTTAACACCTTGTGAAAGGTACGCATGTTTTGTGGTGCCTTTGTTATCACTGTGCTCTGAGAACAAATATTTCTGGGTTCAGTCAGATCCACTCTGGGACTCAAAGATTTCTTTTCTAGTTTATCATCTAACTGTCACCCCACTTTTACAATACTTTACTTATATATTTGTTACAGGCTGCAGTCAGCATTTATGTACAGACTGTTACAATACTTTACATGTACTTTTGTTATCAGGTCATTACCTAGATGTTTGTCATTGCTGTGTCACAAACTATATACATGAACATGTCTTAAACAATTTGAGCTACAGTGTCATTGACACTTTCATTTGTCATTCCAATGAGATTGTTTGTGTCATAAGCTCCGTACAATAAAATTCAGAATATTGTATTGAAATAAAGCGCAACACCACTTTGCACTGACCAATACACATATTGTGTTGTTGGTTCTGATGGATACACAAAAGTTTGAGGGTGGGTCCAAGGGAAATAGTTATTTTTATTCTTTTTGTTTTTCAGTTAACAACAACAATGAATGTGGAGTATCCCTGGCTCGTTAAACAGCCACAACCTTTACCCAGTGGTGATGGTTACTATAAATTTTTTGATCTGTGGGTTCAAAACTTGACCTTTCATGGGAAGAACATGTCTGTCATGGAAATGGAGACATGTACAAAGTGAGTGTAATAGCAACTAGATGATTATTTTCTAAAGTTTTGATAATAATATATGGAGTGTTTCTTTTCTGGTTAGGTGAATGTGTTGTGTGTGGAGAGTAACAGGGATTCTTTTGGGTGTCTACAGGGGCCGTTTATGGGTTTTATGCGTAATTCTCAACTCAAAATTTCCAAGTCTCAATCCTCACTCTAACAAAAATGTAATGCACAACTGGTGTCCTGAACTGGATAGTCATAAGGCCTCAGAAAACCAGACCCTATGACCACCCAGTTCGTACACAATTTGTACATTAAATTTAAATTGCTTGCCTAACAAAATCTTCAATTCAAAGGCAAATGACAAGTTCTTCTTTAACTCTTAACCCGCTGAGTATTTTCAAGATATTTCTCATCAAATCTAGTCATGGCTGCCTCACAGCAGCCATGACTAGATTTGATGAAACATTCTTCGAACTTTAACGCAAGAAATCTTTGGAGAAAAAATCTATTTAATTACCAGATGGAAAGTTTGATTAAATGTGCCCAATTTATACTTACAGTAAAACCTGTCTTGAGAGACCACTGTCTTGAGAGACCACCTGTCTTGAGAGACCACATCTGCCAGGCACCGATTGGTTTTACTCTGTAATGGACCTGCTATGGGAGACCACCTGTCTTGAGAGACCACCTGTCTTGAGAGACCACTGTGACCTGAATCAAATGGTTTTCCGCGCCGAAGGCACGCAGGGACGATATGGGGAGCAAACCCCTTTCGACCCTCATTAGCTGTAGAATTTGAAAGTGTCAGACCGTGGTAAAGGAGGAGAAGTTGTGGGTTGTTAGCGGCGCTTGTGTCTTTTCTGCTTCTTTTTCAGAGGTGGAGGTTTGGAAGGAGAGACAGTGGTAGTTGGTGTTGTTGGTGGGCTGCCTGATGGTGGTTGCTGAGTTTTGTAGGGTCTGGTCCTAGCTGAGTCTGGAGTGGTTGTGGGTGATTGCTGAGTCTTTTGTTGTTGTAGATTTCTGGCGTCTATTAGTTTTTTGGTTTCTTCGACTTTTTGCATGAATAGTTGGTATTGCCTGTCCATCTGTTGTCTGTGAAGGTCCCCTTGTATCTTGTGTTCCCGTAAGATGTTCTCTATCCTGTCGTCCTCGTCCTGACATTCTGGTTTAGAAGGAAGAGGCGAGTGGGGGTCAGGAAGAGGTGAGAGGGCAGCTTCCATTTCCACCTCAGTCTCCACAGACTCTTCCACATCCGACAATACCGACTGGGAAGCCGGCATTTGGATGGGGCTGTCTGTGGGATTGGGAGGGGAAGTGGTGGCCGCCTCTGGCTCTTTCTTTTCCTCACCTTTCTCTTTCTTCATCTCCAAGAATGCCTCCAAGTGTCGGGAATCCCTCCGCTTGGTGGACGGGCTCTTCTTTCTTCTCTTTCTCTTTTCAGGGCCTCCTTCCCTCTTCGGGTGAGGACCAGTGCGAGAGGAGTTCCTCTCAACAAAGGTACTACCTCTCCCCGAGGAGGGCGGTGATATTTTCTCTTCTTCAACTAGGAATTCCATAGACAGGTGGACTCTCGTTCCTATCTCCTGGACAGTCCAGGTGATAGGACGAGAGACCCCTAAGGCTGAAATAGTCTTCAACAATCTATCCGGTATTTCCATGATTGGATGTTCGCTCTCTGAAATCAGAGGTGCGAACTGTGACCTGGTACCAACTTGTATTTTTATGCCGTAATGGACCTGTCTTGAGAGACCACCCCTTTGAAGACTGAAACCATGACAAAAACTTTTTACCTGTTCTGGAATTGGAAAATCCATTGTGGTTATACTAACATAATTAAAAGTAGTAAAAGCTCTTAATTGGGTTTCAATTGCTAACTCTAATATTAAAGATTGAGATCTTTTTATAAGACCCCTGTGAAAAGATTAGGATTATTGCCAAATAAACAATTTCATACATACAATAAATCTGTGTTGAAAATCTTTTTGTAACAAATTGAAATGGACTGTTATGAAATTATAAAAATAAATTAGTGTTGAAAATCTTCAATGAAGATTTTCAACACTAATTTATTTTTATAATTTTTATAACAGTCCATTTTAATTTGTTACAAAAACTTCATAAAAAAGAACAACTACAAAGTAATTACAAAAATCCATCCTTCTCCATTTCTAAATTTTTGTGGTTTGTTATTCACTGACTTGAGGAAACCTGTAACCTGTTATGAGAGACCACCTGTCTTGAGAGACCACTTTTGTGTGGCCCAAAGGGCGGTCTCTCAAGACAGGTTCTACTGTAATTAATTAAAGCGAAATCTTGTCCTCAGCAGGAGTATCTGCCGGCAGCAAATAAGGAGTTAATAGTATAAGAACAGTTTAACAGAGACTACAGAGACTATGGGAACATGATTCCATGTGACTGTGTGTTATAAAACATACTTGTAGAATACATGCAGTTGCTTAGGATTGGTCATAATGTTTTCTGCTCAATTCAAACGTAAAACGTCTTTGTCTTTGTATGTTTTTCCCCTCCAAAACAAATTCCCAGTTGGAGCTCCCATGACACAAATCTTCCTGATGGCACGATATTCAAAACTGAATACCGGTATCGGTATTCAAAAAAATACCGTGGTATACCGGTATATCGAAAACTGTTCAGATATATGAACACAATTATCACAATCGAGACAAGAGGCATTACAGTCAGAACGAATTAGCATATATTGATGATGCGGTTCGAAAAACCTATTTCCAATGCAGACGATATCAAAATTTATTATTTTCAAAATTACTTTATCAGATATTCCCAAAGATTTTAACAAAACTATCTCATGTGACCCCTCATTGGAACGAGCTCAATGAGCTCGTTCCAATGAGGGGGTCACGTGATATAGTTTTGTTTTGTTGAAAGTTTTTAAAATTATTTTTTCAACTGTTGAATTTGTATATTACGAGGGCACAAATAGACGATTCCTTGGATAAAGGATAATATTATTCATTCGGGGCTACAGTTAAAAACTCAAGACATCTTGAAAATTAAATTGTGGGTAAATAAATAATGACGATAAACCGATATTTTTGTAATGACACCAGTATTCAATCAGTATTGGTTTGAATACCGGTATATATCGGTTTACCGATATACCGTGCAGCCCTAGGCATGGGCCTTGGACCTTTTTCCAAAGAGGGCAGAAGAATCTCTGAGTAATCAGTTTATCTGTCCCCAAAACAAAATAGTCCCAGTCCAATTGATATAATATATACAAGTGCCCTGGTCATTTTTTAACTTGCAGAATTGTTCAGCCAAGACACAGCTGATGATCCATTTGTGAAAAGAAATCACCAAACTCAATCTATTGATGAGTCTAAGAGCTTTGATTAACACTTTTTAATATAACTGCTATATTCAGTAAACACTATTAACAAAATTTAAGGCATGAAGATGGTACACTTACCGGTATCTTCAACTGATATTAACCCTTGAGGGCCTAGACATTTTTGTGTCGCCGTCCCACAAAGTGGGGAGCTACATATAGGGATTACTTTTGTCGTCTTGTGTCGTCCGCGTCACACTTTCTCTTATCCTCCACTCCTCTTTAACCAATGAAAGGATTTTGATGAAACTTTCGGTGATTCTTTATCACATAGAGGCATTGTGCACCTCCTATTTTATTTTTTGTTCCGCTGTATTTTTTCCACAGTTATGCCCCATTGTCTTGCATCATCCGCGTCATCGTCCGCGTCACACTTTCTCTTATCCGCCACTCCTCTTTAACCTATCAATGGATTTTGATGAAACTTTCAGTGATTCTTTATCACATAATGGCATTGTGCACCTCCTATTTTATTTTTTGATCCGCTGTATTTTTTTCCGAGTTATGCCCCTTTTCCACTTAGAATTCTGTCTGAAATGCCAGGCGACACACGTCTTCCATGGAAGACTCACATCTAAGTTAAATATTTTTGCTACACTTTGATAATCTATATCCTGTGACTTTGCTGATGTTTTTTGGCAAGTCGTGGCTACCTATATAGGCAGCTAAGACTAAAAAGACCTAAAAACAACTACCAAGGTGCTTAGAATGTAACTTGTGAGTTAACCCAAAGACTGCATGTTGGGGCACCTGTTCTGTTGCAAAAATGTGATCAAAGTTAGAATTAGGCTTTCAAGGGTTAACCCTGCTTGGGCTGGGCTGATAAGTTGGAGAATCAGACAGTTTTTACTCATTGGTTCTTTCTGTGTTCTCTATCTTCTATCCATGAAACTGTCTGACTCGATATTACCCTGGTTGGTGAAAGTGTCATTAAACACAAATAAACAACTAAACCAACAATTTACAACCATTGTTTTTCAGTTTCAGTCTTCAAAACAAACCTGATGGCCTCCCGATTGGTCCAAGCTCATTGAACTTGTTGCAATGAGGGATCATAAGCTTCGTTTTGGAGGCAAAAAATGAAAACTATTTGGGCCCCACAAAGTATCTCTCATGTTTTTTGTAAAATTACATGTGAGTCGGCGTTTTTTTTTGTACTCTTTGCCATCAAAAGTTCATGTTCTTGGTTTGTTTTATGTTTTAGGCCTCATAATCTACAGAATAGCTTTGGTGGTTTTGTATTTCATCCCTTAAGTGCAAGAAGGCTTTGCAATGCTATGGCTTTGCAAAGCCTTGTTGCACTCAAAGGACAAATTTATCAATTTTATTAATCTGGGTAAAATATCAGACACAAAGTTTTAATTTTTATTTCTTTAACCCTTTACCCAACGTAACGGCCAAAACCGGCCAACGCTATTTTCAAAAATCGTCAATTAATTTTCATTATTTTTTCATTTTTTGTCTCAAAAACGTAGGTTATGACCCCTCATTGGAACGAGCTCGTCGAGCTCATTCCAACGAGGGGTCATAACCTATGTTTTTGAGACAAAAAATGAAAAAAAATAGTTATTCAAGAAATCTTTTGGAAAGTGTCATCTGCTTTTCATGTTAGGTAAAGGGTTAACTTAGCATTGGTTATAAAAAGAGAGCATGTGGCAGCTAAAAGGACCTTGCAGGACATCCTGAGAAACAGATTTTTAACTTTTTTAAGCCTAGTTTTTTCAGAATTTTTTTTTTCTCGGAACTCTCGTTTACAAGTACCATCAGGTAAAGGGTTAATTAAGATCACTGTACAGTGCATAAGATACAGCATAGTGCTGTTTTATGAAGAAGGCTAGTTTCCAAGTTTCACTTTCCTCATGAACGAGGACAGAAAACAAGATTTAGTTTCCTTGAAAGTGGTGAAAGTGGGCTGTAAGAAATACAAGCAGGTCATCCCAAGCTTTAGTAGAATACAGAATATCTGGCTTGTGAAGGAATACTGGTTCGGGAGAGCCCCCAGGTATAAAATTCCTAGTTTTTACCCTTCAGGGGCTAATTCCAATCAATTGGCTGCAATAAAACAGGAGACTCAACGTGTTGTCTTGGGGAAAACTTGCAAGTTATCTTCAAGGTGCCTGGGCAGTTGTTTCTAGGCAAGTCTTGGCTGCCTTTATATACAGCCAGGTCTTGTCAAGCACCAGCTGCAAACTCACAGGGTTTTGACTGTCAGAGTGTAGCAAAAAATATACAAATATTTCCAGACCCTTAAGGGTTAATGGATCTCAGCAGCAAAGGGGAGATTGTTTTGAGTTTTTTTTCCTCTAGATGTCATTTTTGACCGTTTTTAAAAGGAGGATAAATTCACTTAACCCTTATCAAAGTGAGCAGCCAACTTTGGCTGGGGAAACAAGTGGTAATGTTAGGCATGCTGATAAATAGAGCTAACTGTATTCAAGAAAAATATTGTCACTTGTGATTGTTTGTGTAGCAATTTTTATCTTGATAATATACTAATAAAAAAACTATTAAAAAAAAGATGGGGATATTTGAAAAAGTGAGATATATGAAGAAATATATTTATATTTTCATCAAAAAGACATTTTACTGGAACATCTGGGGAATGATTTCAGCGATAGTTGGGTGTCTGACACGCACACATTCCATGCACTGAGCTGTAGAAGACATGGACGGTCAGTCAGAGAATTTACCACGTTCAGTCCATGACCTCAATACCTTGTAAATCCTCCTCGGTTTGCGAGACAAGTGCAGATCTGACGTGGCATACTCCTCATCAAACGTCCAATATCAGCTGATGCTATTCCATTCTTCCTGCAGTGCAGCAATGAGTTCCTGGACATTGATAGGAGGCTGTTGGCATTATCGTAGGCACCTGCCAAGCATATCGCAGACACCTGCCAAGCATATCCCAGACATGCTCGATTGGTGAAAAGTCTGGACTTAGTTCTGGCCAAGGCAGTGTAGTGATGCTCTGCTCCTGGAGGAACTCTGCAGTGACACGGGCCCTGTGTGCTTTTGCATTGTTATCTTGAAAAAGAATCAATGGCTGTGACATCACGCAAATGGTACCACATGAGCTGCTAACATGTCATGGTAGTACTGCCCTGTGACACACCCTTGGATGACATGTAATGCTGTTCTGTTTGTCATGGTTATGCCTCCCCACACCATAACAGATCCACCACCAAAATGATCATGCTGCCTAACGGTTATGTCATGGTATCGTTCATTCTGACACCGCCACACTCTGTTTCGCCCGTCATGGAAGTCGAGAGTGAACCTCGATTCATCAGAAACATAACGTTGCTTCACTGACAACTGTCAGAGTGCTGTTGTCCCCCACACCAATTACACCTTGCTGCGATGTGACATTCATTCAAACATGGAATTATTTGAGGTCGTCGAGCAAACAAATTCCAGCTGTGTAGGTGATTTCGGATAGTCTGACCACCGACCCGCACATCTGTCGCTTGGTGCAGCTGCTGTCCAATTTCTGAGGCACTTTGATGGTGGTTTACACAATTCTGCGGTTCAGATGAAACGATCCTGGTTAGCAGTTGTTGCCCTTGGATGACCTGACTGATGTCTGTCATCAACATTGGCTGTCTGACAGTAGCGTGACCACAACCTGCTAATCACTGATTGAGTAACATTGAGAATTTGAGCCACTGCTGTCTGTCTGTTGCCATCTTCCAACATGCCAACGGCATGTAAACGTTCATCACGCGCCAGTCTTTGCATACCTCAAAAGTTATGTTTCTACCAGAAACTATTGATGAATGAGTTTATTCCAAGAAAAGAACGATGAGACCTCCGAAAAAGCCTATCCAGTACAAATCAAAATTTGTCTGAAACCTGCATGAGGTTTCAGTTACGTTTCTACCAGAAACTATTGATGAATTAGTTTATACCAAGAAAAGAATGATGAGACCTCTGAAAAAGCCTATCCAGTACAAATGAAAATTTGAAAGCGTACCCCACAGACATTAATTCGATACACTTGCGAAAACCTGCATGAGGTTTCATGGGCCAGTAACATTCTTGATCGACACTAAACTTGGTAACATATTGATGTGTCCAATCACACGTATCCAATACCATTTTTCGAAAATTTCAACATCAGTTTGGATATCCCCTACTTTTTTTGACTAGTACCATATTTACTCTATGTATTGGGACACTCTATGATTTGGGACACACATTTTTTCCAGAAAACTATATTTTTTTTATGCTCCAAAGTTTGGGAGATTCAGGAGATTTGTTTCCAGTTGGTCCGTCGCTAGTAGCAGACGACACTCATAAAAAAAATTCTTGAGTAACTAAAAATTTTCATTTTTTGCTTCCAAAACATAGCAATGCACTCGTTCCAATGAGGGATCATAAGCTATGTTTTGGAAGCAAAAAATGAAAATATAAAAAAAAAATTGGACGCCGATTTTCATATATAGTGATGGAAAACGAATCACACACAACTTTATTTAGCATCAAATCAAGACCAGGCTATGTTCTTTCCCTATTTTCTAAGAATTGGGACACCTGTGAAAATAATTATTTTTAGCTGTCCCAATACATAGAGTAAATACGGTATATCATACAGGTGGCTTGTTATGGCTATGAAACACAAGCTCATAGATTTAATGATGCCAATTTGAACTCCAATTAGGATTTTGATAATGATTTTGGATCAGGAGCATAGCTGGAAAATTATATTTGTGGTCCAAGCTATGGAGACTTGAGTAGAAGAGGGAGGGTATGAAAGGGGTGTTCCCAGGCTATTCATGGGGGTGGTTGGGGGGAGGGGGGGGGGGGGTTAAGGGGCTTTCCCCAGAGGATTTTTTTTTTTATATATGCCCTGAATGATGGTATCATTTTGACACTTGCCAGTTTATACAGAATGTGGTGTGTTATCTTTTATTAGATTATTTGCTACTCCCCACAGATCATAGTTTTTTTTTTTGTTTGTGGGTTGATATACTGGGATTTTGCCTAGGTCTCATTCCACCAGCTGGTACACCATTACTTTTAAGTCTTCAGAAAACTGGGTTCCATATTCCTGTCTGGCATTCTTCCAGACTTGATCGCCATATTTACAACAAAAAAAAGAGTAGGACTGGGTGTTATTGTACAACAGGAGAAATTGTAGCAGTTGTTTGCATTTGTAATAGACTATCATATGGCTAATGAACTTATAATTGTAACAAACATGCTGGCAGGAAACTTTGTCACATAGCTTATGAAGAGAGTATTCTGAAAATGTATGATTTATGTACACCTTCTGAGGGTATTTTTAACCCTTCACTCACCCAACGTAAAGGCCCCAAAACCGGCCAGTGCTATTCCAAAAAAAATACTATTCAATTTTTCATTTTTTATCACAAAAACATAGCTTATGACCCCTCATTGGAACGAGCTCATTGAGATCATTCTAATGAGGGGTCATAAGCTTTGTTTTTGTGATAAAAAATGAAAAAGTAGTTATTCAAGTATTTTATTTGCAAGTGTCATCTGCTTTTCATGTTAGGTAAAGGGTTAAGAGAAGGAGAAGGGTAAAAAATAAACCTGGGATATAAAATAATATCTATATAGTTTTTTAGTATAAAATTAAAATTTTATCTGTTTGGAAATGGCCAAGTATTATTTTTTTTAAAAAACTGCTGAGAAGTATTCTATATTAGAATAATAAGTTTTTCTTTTCATTTACAGATGGGCTTTGCAACAAAAGAGTAAAACCACAGGATTGGCAGTGATGGAGATAGATGTACCAACTGGCTACATTATCACAAATAATACACTGAGAGAATATGCACAGTCTGAAGTTGTTCGAAACTTGAGACGGGCAGAGTTCTATAATGGAAAAGTTGTTTATTATTTTAATTATGTAAGTTTTGATATTTTTTAATGTGCTAAACCAATATCACCGGGATTCTTTCAGGTGTCTGCAAGTAGGGTCCTGCGAATATTCGAGATTCGATTCGATATCGATACCATACGTAGGCTTCAAGATCGATCCCGAATCAGTCTCAGGATTCGATTTTTTCGAATCTCTCATACTAACTTCAATTTGTTACATTTCCAACAAAAATAGGATAAAACTGTCAGAAAATTCTTTCATGTAGGCTCAATTCCTATTTATTTGAGTAATTGACAATGTTTAATTGTTAGGTAAGATGTGAATTTGGCCCAGAACATTATCCATAGTTTTGGTTTTTGAAGGCTTAACTTGTTACTATTCACGTTCTTAAGAACGTGAATAGTAACAAGTTAGGCCTTCAAAAACTAAAACTATGGACAACAGGCCTAGCTGTTTCAGCGACGGTGCTACAGAGAATATTTAGTTATTGGTGTTTAAGGTGTTCACTCCGTCGCGTAAGGGTCATCGCAGTGTTCCGTAACTTCCGTTTGATGCAATATGAAATAACTTGTCTTTTAAGATTTGATTTGGGATTCGATTCGATGTCGATATCAGAGACACGATTCGATTCGAGTTTCGATTCGAAAAGAAATTTGTGATTCGCAGATCCCTATCTGCAAGGGCCAAATTTTTCCCAATTCCAACTCAAAATTTCCCTATCTCAATCCTCACTCAAACAAAAAGTTAATTCACATCAGGTGTCCTGAGCTTGATGGTAATTAGCTTTCTGAAAACCATTAATCTTCCAAATAATGAAGAATAGATAGCATCTCAAATCAAGTTCTTCTTTAACTCTGAAGTGCCTAATTCTACTTTGATCAGTTTGTACTCCACCAAAACAGGTGCCCCAACTACTACACTTGAAAGTTACATTTTAACCCTTTACCCAACAAATTGACCGCATCCGCCCGCGTAATATGCAAATTCAGCAGCTGAAAAAATATTATTTTTCGAAAAATTTCAACAAAACCATATCATGTGACCCCTCTTTGGAACAAGCTCGTTCCAAAGAGGGGTCACATGATATGGTTTTGTTGAAATTTTTAAAAAAAAAATAAAAAATCATATTTAAAATAATAAATTTTGAAATCGTCGGTGTTGGGTAAAGGGTTAAGAACCTTGTTGGTTGTCTCCCTAGGCAGCCAGATTGTCTAGAAACAACTGCAAAGCAACAGAATTTAGACTTACAAAGTTTAGCAAAAATAAGAGCAGAGACTGGCTTGATAATGATTTCACGTGGCTGTTTATTCTTGTTTATTCTAAAGCATACTACATGAACATGTCATAAACATGTAGTAGCTTCTTTATTACAGTGGAGCCCACTTAATTGGATATCTCTTAATCGTATATCCCTGTTAATTGAATATAATTTTCCAACACAAAACCATTTACCATACCTCCAGTACAAATTTGACCTGTTAATTGAATATAGGTTACAGAGTAAACTCCTGTTAATTGAATAAAAAAATCCTGTAACATGTCAAGAAATTACCCTGACTCTCTCCAGTTTTCCTTTGGTTATAGACCTATTGGGCCTCAGTTCATTCAATATAGGCATTTAATCTATTATATCTTGTTTGACAGAGCTCATGGAACTCTGTCAAACAAGATATAATAGAATAAATGCTAAGTTTATCTCTACAATACAGGAAAGTGGCACAATCCCTGTTAATTGAATACTCCTGTTAATTGAATAATTTTCATTGGCGAAGTGGCTATTCAATTAACAGGGTTCCACTGTAATATTATCAGTTAAATTGAAAGTAAGGCCTAAAAAAATAAAAAATCTGTTTCTCAGGCCCTCCCGCATGGTCCTTTTGGCTGCCGCATGCTCTCTTTTTATAACCAATTTAAACTTTAAAAAAATAATAATTAAATGGTTTATGTCTGATATTTTATCCAAGTTAAAAGAAAATTGATGAATTTGTCCTTTGAGTGCAAGAAGGCTTTGCAGTGCTTTAGCATTGCAAAGCCTTCTTGCACTCAAGGGATGAAAATACACCACCATGCATGCTATTCTGTAGATTATGAGGCCTAATACTTGAACCAAGAACATGAACTTTTGATGTCAAAGAAGAAATTACTGAAATAAAAAATAAAATAAAAAACCGCTCGCCAGCATGCAATTTCACAAATAATGGCCTGAGAAACAGAAGATCTACTTTGTGTGGCCTAATATTTCTTATTCTTTGTGTATATTCTTTTCATCCAAAAAACAAATTCCCATTTGGCACATTCATGATGCAAATTTAATCAATAGCATTGGCCCCAGGTTCTAAAGAGAGAAGAAGAATATGTATCATCACAGAGCATTTTCTTACTTAAATAACCTTGTTATTCTGCATTTAATTTCCCATATCTGACCATTTACCATAATACAGATTTAATATGTGAATTGCAGCAGATAGGTTATAGAGTAAACTCCTGTTAAGAGAATTAAAAAAAAATATGATTGCTTAAAGAATTACACTGATCGGGACTGAATTCCCCAAATTTTAGGACCTTTTTGGCCTTCAGACAATATAGGCATTTAACCCTTTACCCAACAAATCAGCCGCATCCGCCCGCGTAATATGCAAATTCAGTAGTTGAAAAAATATAATTTTTCAAAAAATTTCAACAAAACCATATCATGTGACCCCTCGTTGGAACGAGCTCGTTCCAACGAGGGGTCACATGATATGGTTTTGTTGAAACTTTTTTAAAAAATATAAAACATTATAATAATAAATTTTGATATTGTCTGCATTGGGTAAAGGGTTAACCCTTTGCATGGGAGCGTTGTGGCTCAGTGGTAGACTTTTGGACTTCTACGCTTGTGGTCCCGAGTTTGATTCACGTCCGGGACGACCCATGTTGTGTCCTTGGGCAAGGCACTTTATCCCAGTTGCCTTATGGGGGCACGATGATGCCGTGTATCAAGGTGTACTGCACATCAATGGTGCACATGTCTTCAACCGCTGTAACCCTGCTTGTGCGAAGCTTGAACAGAGTTAGAATGTTGAGGAGCTGACAGTTGCTTGACACTGCTTGGTGGTTCACTCTGGGCACTCTGGTTTCTTCCACCCATAAAAATGTCAATGTCACGATTAGCCATTGTGCATAAGTATGTGACCTTAAACACCATTAATTAATTAATTAATTAATTAATTAATAACTCTCTGTATGCTGCTCGCAGATGTTCCTGCCCAAGACATGATCTTTCTCTAAATTGAATGGATTTCTCACCAATGATTTCTTGAGTTAAATTTAGATGGATTTTTCATCAAATCTAGTCATGGCTGCTTTAAAAGCAGTCATGACTAGATTTGATGAAAAATATCTTGAAAATACACATTAAGAGTAAAACCATTGCATCCTGTCAAACAAGGTATAATGGAATAAATGATCAGTTTTTCACTAGTATTCAGGAAAATGACCTAATATCTCGGAATTGGAATATTTTCCCTGGAAACACAACTCTTCAATTATCAGGGTTGTAATGTATCATTGCCGTACAGCTCATTACATTCATTCCATTCATTTGATTGAATAATTGTAAATGGTAAACTGAAGATTGATTGTATTTATATTTCCAACATCAAACTTTCAGCCCAAAATTCTATAGAAATTTGATCTGTTAAATGGATAACTATTAAAAATGAAATCCCTGTAAATTCCAGTCTGAACAATTAGAATTTAAAGTGGCAAGAGAAATAGTGACATAGACTTATTTAGGTAACTTCTTTTAGGTAATCAAGAATTTTTTTAAGTTAGACAAAGGCAAAGTAATATATTTGTTGTGATATGTTTACCCATGGAAGTGCCAAGCTGAGTGGAAGAATCTCAAATGCTGTACATGTAGATTATTTTTTGGCTTTGTTTCATGATGGTGATAATAAGCTATGATATAATACACTGTTGGAAAGAGCTAAGAGTGTATGTTACATCATAGCATTTCATTGCCAAAGTTAAAAAAAAACAAACTCTTCATATTTTTTATAATTTGTGCTTATACCTGATTTCGCAAAAAAGATGGGAGTTGTTGACATATGCCCATGCTATTTACCACAAATACACTTGGGACCCTTTAGCTATCTGAAAAGTATACTGTTGGAAGACTTCCTTCAACATATCAAACATTCAAGTGAATCTTGTTTCACATAAACTTCATGAGATGATACAAATGTTCTCATTAATTTTGTGGTCTGGTCTCATATAAATGAGAAGCAACCCAGAAGCTCCTAGTGTCTGCTAATCACTGATGTCAGTCCAATAATGAGTACGTTTCCGTGGGCCATTCCGAATATATTCAGAATTCACCAGACTAGTGTGTCATGTGCTGTTCAGTTACAGAATGTTATTCTCAAAGAAACGTTCATTTGACGTTATAGATTGTTCAGAATAATCAATGTTGTTCATGATTGCGCTTCTCGTCGAAGAATTAAACAACACAGAAAAAGTTGGCTGCTTTATTGGCAGCTAACATGAATTATTCTGTGCACAGGCTCTTGACGAATTATCAGATTTTGTCATTTTTAATAAAATATATATTACATTATCAATACTAAACAAACTGAGTATTGATAATATCATATACATTTTATTAACCCTTTACCTAACACGAAAAGCAATGGACACTTGCAAAAAATATTCTTGACTAACTAATTTTTTTCATTTTTTGTCTCAAAAACATAGGTTATGACCCCTCATTGGAACGAGCTCGTTCCAATGAGGGGTAATAACCTATGTTTTTGAGATACAAAATGAAAAAATTATGAAAATTAATTGGCGATTTTTGAGAATAGCGCTGGCCGGTTTTGGCCGTTACGTTGGGTAAAGGGTTAAAATTGATAACATCTGATAATACGTGCAGTGTCTGTGAATAAAAGTAGATTTGACACTTAATGCTACTGCAATCTGCAAAACTTTGGGAATCTTTGAACCTTGCAATAACCTTCAACAAAGTTTTATTTTATGGTAGAGTGAGATGTGGCTGATCCAAATTGGTCTCAACACCGACATGGAATTATGAAGATAGTCTCAATTTATTTTTCAATGAAATTAGAGAACCAAAGTATTGGTCCAGGTACCAGGGTATAAGGCCTCGCCCCACAGAAACTTGGACTGCGTATATGTGTGGGGCCAACAGGAGTCACGGGTTACAGCTTACTTCTAAAAAGGTCAGTGGTGCCGTGGGCATGAGGGGGTGGAGGAGTTCCGGTCAAAAGTGGCAAGTTGCATAATTTAAGCACCTACTGGATGAAAATTTGACGATGCAGATGACTGGGTTGTGTCATAGAATGGGAAATTTAAGAGTCCGAAAGACTTCCCGTATGATAAAAGTCGCAAGAAGAAACGAAGGTAAGGGGTACGTGTTTGGACACCAGTCTCAAAAAGTCGACTGGCTCAACTAGAAGAGCAGGTGGCTGTCCCTAGAGATGTTTGAGCCCGGTGTATAAAGTCTGTTGAACTGCATCGGGATTGCCCCGAGTCCTCGCGTATTAAAACGAATGGACAGTTGCAGTACAGAGTCACATTGGGTTAAGCATGATAAGGCCCATTTGGGTGGTGCGCAATTCTATCATCACGGTTGAGTTAAAGAGGCATTATATTAGAGTGACGTCGCAAAAGAGCCATGTGCACAAGCGTCAGGATGAGAGGACTGCTGTACACGTAGAATGTTCCAGTCATTGTGACAACGGAGGTCTGTGTGCATGTGTGTGGGAGGATGGGAGGGTACAGTGTTATATAGGGTAAAACAGGCTACGGAAAGTAGCCATTGTGCAATAGCTTCGTTAAAAGCATAGGATCGCTACACTAGGGTCGAGCTGTATTGGAAATATCCATAAGCCCCGACATAGTTAACACCCCACCGACCGATAGATGGCATCTTGGAAAATCCGACAGATATCTTGGCATAAATAAAATGTTTCCAGTGGCCATGGACCTTCTTCAGAGACCCTTACCACAGACATGGGGATACATAAGGGCTCCTAGCCCTATACTGTACCAACACATACCGCTCTAGTACTATACATGTTCTGTACCTAGTCACATTAGCCTTGAAATCCCATTCTAATACCATATCCGATAGCCGTGAAGGTTTTATTTGCACAATCGCATACGAAAGGATGATGGTTGCACAGATGACGGAACTTGTAAATCCTTTTCTTAAATTGCACAAGTGTAGCATGAACGGGGTAGGAGTCAGACAAACACCCCCAAACCACCTTTATTTGGATGCCATTTTTCGTGTGTGTGCGGGGGAAGGGTGGGGGAAGGTAATTTGGCTTGCACAGACCACGAAAACGCTATTCTGAAAATTTCTGCTAGAACATTTTCAGATAAGAAGAGCTCTTTGACAAGATCCTTACCCCCTCCCTCCCCCTCCATCCCCAATTGCACGACTTCTGCAATAGCGATTCTGTATAAGAAATCTTTCGGTTCTACCACTTTCCTACAATAAAATGCAATTATCAGATTACTAAACTGTTACAGCAGATTATTTGTCTGTTTATTGAGGGTTACGACACTTTCGAAGGTCAGGGTCATATCATGCCGAGCAGTTTCACGGGTGGAGGAAGCCGGAGTACCCACAGAGAACCATTGCACAGCGACAAGTAACTACTAGACTCTCCAACGTACTAACCAGATACAAGCCAGACGAGCATAGGTTGAATGCACGTGTACCTATGCGAGCATTTAGGATTAATTGACTTGCTCAGGGTCACAACGCAAGTGGCATGGATCACTTTTGAACTGTCAACCTCTTGTTCATAAGTCCGTCAACGGGCCACTGAGCCCCTCCCCCGCCCCCCCATTAGTTGGTTTTAAAAGATTACTGTAACAGATTATTAATCAGTTGAAAAAGATAAGGCCTACTTAATCTGTTACTGTATAACTGAATAAAACTGTTAAAACAGGTTATTAGTTGGTTATAACACATTACTAATCTGTTAAAACAAATTATGAATCTGTTATAAAAGTTTATTAACCTGCTGTAACAGATAAATAACTGGAGATGGGTTGGCACTAATATGCCACCGTTGAAAACAAATTTCAGCCAAAAGATTTAGCATGTGCAAAACTTTATAAGGCAGTGCGCATGTCTAGAATAACGTTTATTCCTCCTCATGAGGTGGATTAAGAGAATGCATTCCAAATGGTATTCCAGCATACATCCACTTGAACAAAACGACACGAATCACATTCTGCCTTATCTGCGCATGTCCAGAATAACACTTGTATTCTCGAATTTCCCACGGAAACGTACCCAATGAAACACAATTCCATCATAAATCTTATAATTGCTATTTATGTACATGTACAGTGGAACCCTGTTAATTGAATACCCACCTTGCCAATGAAAATTATTCAATTAACAGGAGTATTCAATTAACAGGGATTGTGTCACTTTCCTGTATTCTAGAGATAACTTGGCATTTATTCTGTTATATCTTGTTTGACAGAGCTCTTTGAGCTCTGTCAAACAAGATATAATAGAATAAATGCCTGTACTGGATGTACTAAGGCAAAGCAGGTCTATCAACAAAGGAAAACTGGGGAGAGTCAGGGAAATTTCTCGACAGGTTTCAATATTTTTTTATTCAATTAACAGGAGTTTACTCTATAACCGATATTCAATTAACAAGTCAAATTTGTACTGGAGGTATGGTAAATGGTTTTGTGTTGGGAAATTATATTCAATTAACAGGGCTATTCAGTTAAGAGATATCCATTTAAGTGGGCTCCACTGTATATGAAAGTCAGACATCATTACTTAATTCTAGACCTTTTGATTCTACTTGAGCTCTAGTTTATCTCTTATTCAAATCTCCGGTTGAGTAAAATTACAGAATCAAGCAGTGATGTTATGTGTATTCAGAGTTAGGGATGTCGGAAGCATGGGGGCAGAGGAGGCAGCTGCACCATGTTGGACCACGGGGCAAGAAGGGACAGACAATTCCCTTCCCAGGTTTATCACTTATGTTTTTTTCAATGATTTATTCTCGAAGCAAAGCTAAAATACACCTCAAGTCCATTCTAGGAGCTTTCAAAATGGGAGGGGAACACTTCTCAAAGTCCCCCATCTAGGGCCTTCAGCTTTTAAGTAGGGCTGTCGCGATTATTCGATTAGTCGACTAACCGTCGACTATTGAAGTAGTCGACGTTTTTTATTTTTAGTCGATCGTCGTTCATTTTCAAGGTGGTACACGTCTACTACACGTCGGGGCTAAATTGCATTGTTTTGTGAGGTGAATGATCAATGAAGGTGAATAACTTTAAATATCTAACCATAGTTAACATTCATATCCGGAAGACTGTACGACTGTCACTGACTGTGTAAGAAAGAACACTCACAGTTACTCGAGAAGAATAGATTCTTCTGAATTTCTCCAGTCTTGTACACACGAATGCACCCATTGGAAAACCCAAAGCGCGGAAGTGACAAAATTATGACGAAAGTCAGAATGTCAGATCACTTCTCAAAGTTCGGAACTTCAGACTAAGATCCAATTTTAACAACTGACGAGGGAATGCATAGAGCTCAATGTTCAAAATTTCGAGAAACTTATTGCAGAAAGGAAACATATGCAGGAATGTTCTTTGGTAAATTCATTTTAATTCATCGGCTTCAATCTAGTTCAAACTTGGACCCGCAGTCAGTAATATTATTTTTGGGGTTGGTACGTCCTACAGGACGTACCAACCCCAAAAATTATATTGCGGACTGTGGGTCCAAGATTGGACTGCATGTAGCTTCAGTCGGGACCGATTTGTTGTTCCCACAACCCCACTTCGTCTGAACACACTGGTGCCATTGTCATTTTCAGAGTTTTACGAACAGAAGAATGATTTGCTAAAAAATCATGGGAAGCGACTATTAATCGACTAACCGTCGATTACTGGTCACGATTAGTCGATTAAAAAAAATGGTAGTCGCGACAGCCCTACTTTTAAGATATGCATGCTTTAGCATGTCATGGCAGAGCTGCTAGTGGGAATAAATGCCCTTTTCCCAGGGTCTAACCCCCACCCCACCCCTCCCATCCCCCTCCTGTCCTGAAGTGCTTCTGGTGCCCCTTGTGTCACTCGTATGGCAGGGGGGTTGAATCTCTGCCAAGGTAAATTTTCACTATTCCCAGTAGAAGTGAATGGAGAATTAACTGGTTGAGGGCTAGATTATTTTTGGTGGTCTGAATTTGCTATTCAAAGTTTGTTTTATTACGAATTATTGGAGAATACCTACAGGCACTCACCAATAATTTGTAATAGAATGTTTTTATAAACAAAATCTTACTTGTATTTGACTGAATATGAAACATAAGCAAGTAAACACATTGGCTTTTCCTCCGGCACCCCCATTTTTCTGAAAGTCCTGATAGTGGCTTTTAGCACTCAATCAGTTAAGAAATGACATCGGATTTTAATAAGAAAATAGTAATATGGTGTAATGCCATATAATGTTTACTAACCACAGGGTTCTATGATGTACAAGCATTCCTTCTTGGTGTCTCATGGTAGCTGTGATGTCCAAGTGGTTGGTGTATTTGTGCTAGATGATAGCTGATGCAGAAAATTGTAGGCAGAGGCTCAAACCCCTGGCATTCCAATACTGCAATATTTATTTCTTAGGGGCTTAGTTCTGACTTTGATCACATTGACTGTAATAGAACAGGTGTCCCAACGTGCCACCCCGGAATAAACTTGCAAGATACAGTCTAAGTACCTCAGCAGGTGTTTCTAGCAAGTCTTAGTTGCCAAGGTTTGCATAGAAACAGCTGCACAGCCACAGAATGTAGGCTCGGTGCTGCCAAAATGTATAAAAATCTCCAAGCTTTTAAGGGTAAAATATATATATATGCAATCAATTATATTCTGATTGAATGCTTTGTGGAAAAAAAAATTATTAAATTATTAACTAAGGATGAAATACCGCACATGTGACATGGAATGATCTGATATATAGTGTGATGGGAAATAAATAGTTTATTAACCCTTTACCCAACACAGACAATTTCAAAATTTATTATTTTTAAATAGCATTTTTAAAATTTTTTCAAAACATTTCAACAAAACCATATCATGTGACCCCTCTTTGGAACGAGCTCGACGAGCTCGTTCCAAATATGGGTCACATGATATGGTTTTGTTGAAATTTTACGAAAAATAATATTTTTTCAGCTGCTGAATTTGCATATTACGTGGGCGGATGCGGGCGATTCGTTGGGTAAAGGGTTAAACTGAGTGTTGAGTTCCTCTTGTTTCTAAGTTGGATAATTTTCTTTAAACGAAGATAAATTAATTAATTTTTTCAGTTGGATACAACAATGACTTGTGTCAAGTTTAGAGCAGATCGATGGTATCCTATTGCTAATGGTACTATTCAACACAAGATGAGAGTTTATGATTACTATGAACCAGGTAAGGGACTCACTTAAACTCTCATCATACTTCTAGTATAGAAGAAGTTGGTAGCTGCAAGGTCAAACAAAAGTCACAGGACTGTTATTATAAATATAACTTTATAAAAATAAAATGGATTTAATATGGCTAATAACTTTTGTTTTATGTGTCATATATTTACCCGATTTACAGATTAGGTGCCTCTAAGGGAATAAAACAATCCTATTGATTTTACTGTCCACGACCTTGAAGTTAACGGTCGTGAGATTGTAACTATAAATAGAACTTTTAAAAAAATTGGTTTCCGGCTTTGTTTCAGATAATGCAGCTCAAGCAAACTTTCAATATTTATACGCTCATGGAAGAAGAGTCCTATTGATTTTTAGCTCACCTGAGGTAGCTTAAATAATTAGTTACTGTCTGTCATCCATCGTCATCTGGTGTTCCTTGTTATATGACTATTCAGGTGTGTTCAAATAAAGTAGCCATGCCCACAGGGTTAGTCACACTTTCTGGTTATAAAAAAAATGGTAACTGCCATATCACATACCACTTGAAAATATACTCTGACTAAGGCTGTGATAATGCAGTGTTAGTTGATTACATGTTACATAGGGATAGACGGGGAGCGCGGTGGCTCAGTAGGTAGAGGTGCAGGCTGCAAGCCGAGAGGTCCTCGGTTCGAATCCCACCTGCGGCAACCGCATTGTGTTCTTGGGCAAGACACTTCATCCCCATTGCCCGCATGGGGGCAGTATGACGCCGTGTACTAAGGCATACTGCACGTCGATGGTACGCATGTCTTCAACCAATCTAACCCTGCCTGTGCTGCAGTGCGGAGTTACGATGTTGGGGAGCTGGCAGCTGCTCGTCGTTGCTCGGTGGTTCTCTCCGGGTACTCCGGCTTCCTCCACCCGTAAAACTGTCGCGGTCATGATTAGCCATTGTGCATAAATATGTAACCTTAAACATCAATAAATAAATAAATACATAGGGATAGACATGTTAACTACAGTTAAAACTAGAAGTACTGTCATGAAATGCGCACAAATAGCACGTTGATATGCGCGTTAATGTATGCGATATGGCCCAAGTAAAGCTATCAAATTCTGTACATACGGCCTGTGCACAAGCAATGTTTCAGCCAATGGACCTCCGGGTAACCCGGAGGTCCATTGGCAGAAACATTGCATGTGTTTGCTATGAGTTACCAGGAGAACCTGCCGTGCTTTGGATGCCATTCGATATGGCAATTGCGCACAATTCCAACGCGCAATTAAGCCAAGATAAGCGCACTATTCATGACAGGACTTCTAGTTTTAACTGTATCCTGGAATGCCGAGGAAAATCCCGAACT
Organism: Pictodentalium vernedei; assembly: GCA_031216915.1. NCBI lineage: Eukaryota > Metazoa > Mollusca > Scaphopoda > Dentaliida > Dentaliidae > Pictodentalium > Pictodentalium vernedei. Next base: position 699,943,093 of record CM062295.1, read on the forward strand.
TTCAGTGTGGTTCCCGGCCTCCCGGACTGGAATCAGTTTTGGACCAAATATTCTGGAAAACAACAGTTGAATATTTCTTTCCTGTTGTAACTTATGTAAAACGTTCAGAGTCAAATCACATGCATTTCAAACTCGGTTAAAAACTTGCGAAGCAGTAAAATATGAATTAAAGTTAAATTTATTTAAGAAAAGGGTGTTTTATGATATATATTTCAACTGTGTTCATGTTTATTTCTGTTTTTTTCTTTGTGATCGGAGATTCGTGATCAATGTGTGAGTTTCGAAGTGAAAATAGGTGACTTACTTTCATAAAATTGAAAACTCCACCTTCAAGGAAGTTTTTTGGTAAATAAAATCTATGAAAAGGAATTAAATAATATATATTTATTTATTCATAGAATAGCTTTAATCCTCATCCCTTTTCCAAATCAAACATAAACAACACCTTGACCTCAATTATTTAACACAGTTTAAAAATAGGTTAAAGTCGCTTTGGATGCCGGAAAATTATGACTGTATATTTATACACAATGGACTTATTTGCTTACACTACATTTATTCCGCTGTGCTGACTACAGAACTGTTAACTGTTGGCCATCTGTACCTAGAAAATTTTGAATGGAATTAAAAGAAAAAAAAATGCTCCAATGATGAAAAGAAAAGTTTTGTGCAGGGCACAAGCATCCACACATGCAGGAAGGATTTTGATAAAGATACTTTCCAAGTACTAATCTTCTAACAGTAACTGAACATTTGGACATCTTTTCCTGTTAACATTTTCAGACTTGGGAAATTATTAGCTTAGTAGACTTTGATAAAAGCAAACCACAGGTGGTGGTGCTCTGTGGGTGGGGGTGGGGGGGGGGGGGGGTAAAGGGGATCAAATCAACAATTATTTTATGATTTTTAGCTTAACTTGACATAGTCAAGATAAGCTATTGCCATCACGCGTGCAGAAGTCTGTGAGTCTGTGACGTCTGTTCACATTTTCCTCTAGCACGGGCTACACCCTGCAGTTCTTGTCTGATCATCACGAAATTTCATATGCAGGTTTGGGGGCATGTCTAGATGAGAATGTCCCCTTTTGGTCGTGGTCGGGCAACCGGTATGGCTGCCCAAGCCCAAAACCCGAAAACCATTAGCACAGTCTACAGGTCGTATTTATGAAGGGATTTCATTGTAACTTGGTAGGATGCCTCTGTATAATACCTAGATGAGAACATCCCCTTTTGGGGATGATCTATCAACCGTGATGGCTGCCCAAGCCCGAAACCAAAAAACTTTTAGCACAGTCTGCAGGTCATGTTTAATGTGGAGGGATTTCATTGTAACTTGGTAGGATGACTCCTTATGATATCTAGATGAGAATTTCCCCATTTGGGCATGATCTGCCAACCATGACAACTACCCGAGCCCAAAACCCGAAAACCTTTAGCACAGTCTACAGGTCATATTTATTGAGGAATTTCATTGTAACTTGGTGGGTTGACTTCATGCAATGTCTAGATGAGAAAGTCCCCTTTTGGACGTGATTGGGCAACTGTGACGGCTACAGGAGCCCGAAGCCCGAAAACCTTTAGCACAGTCTAGAGGTTATATTTATGAAGGGATTTCATTGTAACTTGGTAGGATGACTCCAAATAATGTCTAGATGAGAACGTCCCATTTTGATCGCGATCATGCTGCCTTGATGGGTGTCTGAGCCCAAAAACCTTTAGCATAGGCAAAAGGTCATATTTATGGAAGGATTTCATTGTAACCTGTTAGGTTGACTCCGTATAATGCCTAGATTTTGACATCCCCTTTCGGTCATGATTGGTCAGTTGTGATGGCTACAAGTGCCTGAAGCCCGAAAACCTTGAGCACAGTCTACAGGTCGTATTTATGAAGGGAATTCATTCATTGTAATTCTTAGGATCACTCCAGATGATGCCCAGATGAGATTGTCCCCTGTGGTTGCGATCATTCACCCATGATGGCTGCCGGAGCCCGAAAACCTTTAGCACAGTCTACAGGTCATATTTATGAAGGGATTTCATTGTAACTTGGTAGGTTAACTTCATATAATGTCTAGATGAGAACGTCCCCTTTTGGACATGACTGGGCAACTGTGACGGCTAAATGTGCCCGAAGCCCGAAAACCTTTAGCACAGTCTACAGATCATATTTATGACGGGATTTCATTGTAACTTGGTAGGATGACTCCAAATAATGTCTAGATGAGAATGTCCCCTTTTGATCACGATCATTCAGTCTTGATGGGTGCCCGAGCCCAAAAACCTTTAGCATGGGTAAAAGGTCATATGTATGGAAGGATTTCATTGTAACCTATTAGGTTGACTCCATATAATGCCTAGATGATGACATCCCCTTTTGGTCGTGATTGGTCAGCTGTGATGGCTACAAGTGCCCGAAGCCCAAAAACCTTGAGCACAGTCTACAGGTCATATTTATAAAGAGATTCCATTGTAACTCCATAGGATCACTCCAGATGATGCCCAGATGAGATTGTCCCCTTTGGTTGCGATCATTCAACCATGATGGCTGCCCAAGCCCGAAAACCTTTAGCACAGTCTACAGGTCATATTTACGAAGGGATTTCATTGTAACTTGGTAGGTTGACCTCATATAATGTCTAGATGAGAACGTCCCCTTTTGGACATGACTGGGCAACTGTGACGGCTAAATGTGCCCGAAGCCCGAAAACCTTTAGCACAGTCTACAGATCATATTTATGACGGGATTTCATTGTAACTTGGTAGGATGACTCCAAATAATGTCTAGATGAGAATGTCCCCTTTTGATCACGATCATTCAGTCTTGATGGGTGCCCGAGCCCAAAAACCTTTAGCATGGGTAAAAGGTCATATGTATGGAAGGATTTCATTGTAACCTATTAGGTTGACTCCATATAATGCCTAGATGATGACATCCCCTTTTGGTCGTGATTGGTCAGCTGTGATGGCTACAAGTGCCCGAAGCCCAAACACCTTGAGCACAGTCTACAGGTCATATTTATAAAGAGATTCCATTGTAACTCCATAGGATCACTCCAGATGATGCCCAGATGAGATTGTCCCCTTTGGTTGCGATCATTCAACCATGATGGCTGCCCAAGCCCGAAAACCTTTAGCACAGTCTACAGGTCATATTTACGAAGGGATTTCATTGTACCTTGGTAGGTTGACCTCATATAATGTCTAGATGAGAACGTCCCCTTTTGGACATGATTGGGCAACTTTGACGGCTAAAGGTGCCCGAAGCCCGAAAACCTTTAGCACTGTCTACAGGTCATATTTATGAAGGGATTTCATTGTAACTTGGTAGGATGACTCCAAATAATGTCTAGATGAGAAAGTCCCATTTTGGCCATGATCATTTAGCCTTGATGACTGCTCGAGCCTGAAAACCTTTAGCATAGGCAAAAGGTTATATTTATAGAAGGATTTCATTGTAACGTTGTTAGGTTGACTCCATATAATGCCGAGATGATGACATCCCCTTTTGGTCGTGATTCGTCAACTGTGATGGCTACAGGTGCCCGAAGCCCGAAAACCTTGAGCACAGTCTACAGGTCATATTTATGAAGGGATTTCATTGTAACTTCTTAGGATCACTCCAGATGATGCCCAGATGAGATTGTCCCCTTTGGTTGCGATCATTCAACCATGATGACTGCCCGAGCCTGAAGCCCGAAAACCTTTAGCACTGTCTACAGGTCATATTTATGAAGGGATTTCATTGTAACTTGGTAGGTTGACTCCAAATAATGTCTAGATGAGAAAGTCCCATTTTGGCCGTGATCATTTAGCCTTGATGGGTGCCTGAGCCCAAAAACCTTTAGCATAGGCAAAAGGTTATATTTATAGAAGGATTTCATTGTAACATTGTTAGGTTGACTCCATATAATGCCTAGATGATGACATCCCCTTTTGGTCGTGATTGGTCAACTGTGATGGCTACAGGTGCCCGAAAACCTTGAGCACAGTCTACAGGTCATATTTATGAAGGGATTTCATTGTAACTTCTTAGGATCACTCCAGATGATGCCCAGATGAGATTGTCCCCTTTGGTTGCGATCATTCAACCATGATGACTGCCCGAACCCGAAGCCTGAAAACCTTTAGCACAGTCTACAGGTCATATTTATGAAGGGATTTCATTGTAACTTGGTAGGTTGACTTCATATAATGTCTAAATGAGAACGTCCCCTTTTGGACACGATTGGACAACTGTGACGGCTTCAGGGGCCCAAAGCCCGAAAACCTTTAGCATAGTCTACAAGTCATAATTATGAAGGGATTTCATTGTAGCTTGGTAGGATGACTCCAAATAGTGTCCAGATGAGAACGTCCCCTTTTTGTCATGATCATTCAGCCTTGATGGCTGCCCGAGCCCAAAAACCTTTAGCATTTCTGTAGGTCGTATTTATGGAAGGATTTTATTGCAACTTGTTAGGTTGACTCCATATAATGCCTAGATGATGACATCCCCTTTTGGTCGTGGTTGGTCAACTGTGATGGCTACAGGTGCCTGAAGCCCGAAAATCTTGAGCACAGTCTACAGGTCATATTTATGAAGGGATTTCACTGTAACTTCATAGGATCACTCCAGTTGATGTCCAGATAAGAATGTCCCCTTTTGGTTGTGAGCATTCAACCATGATGGCTGCCCAAGCCTAAAGCCCGAAAACCTTTAGCACAGTCTTCAGATCATATTTATGAAGGGATTTCATTGTAACTTGGTAGGTTGACTTCATGTAATGTCTAGATGAGAACAGCCCCTTTTGGACACCATTAGGCAACTGTGTTGGCTACAGGGGCCCAAAGCCCGAAAATCTTTAGCACAGTCTACAGGTGATATTTATGAAGGGATTTCATTGTACCTTGTTAGGATGACTCTAAATAATGTCTAGATGAGAACGTCCCCTTTTGGTCGCGATCATTCAGCCTTGATGGCTGCCCGAACCCAAAACCCCAAAATCTTTAGCATAGTCTATTGGTCATATTTATGGAAGGACTTCATTGTAACCTGTAAGTTTGACTCCATATAATGCCTAGATGATGACATCCCCTTGTGGTCGTGATTGGTCATCTGTGACGGCTTCAGGGGCCTGAAGCCCAAAAACCTTGAGCACAGTCTACAGGTCATATTTATGAAGGGATTTCATTGTAACTTTGTAGGATCACTCCCGATGATGCCCAGATGAGAATGTCCCCTTTTGGTTGCGACCATTCAACCATGATGGCTGCCAGAGCCCAAAGCCCAAAAACCTTTAGCACAGTCTACAGGTCATATTTATTAAGGGATTTCATTGTAACTTGGTAGGTTGACTTCATATAATATCTAGATGAGAACGTCCCCTTTGGACACAATTGGGAAACTGATGGCTACAGGGGCCCGAATTGGTAAACTGGTATTGCCAAAAGAGTACGAAAGTTTTCATGTTTTTGCTTAAAAGATATAGCTTATGACTCCACATTGGAATTAGCTCAATGAGCTTTTTCAGTGATGGGTCGTAAGCTGTGTTCTTGGGATAAAAATTGAATAAAAAATAGTGAAATTTGAATGGAAATTTTTTATGAATAACACTGGTCAGATATGACCTTTATGTTTGCTAACTGGCAGGAAGATAAATCTGTTGTACTATAATGTATTAAACCAAATTTTAATTTTTTTCAACTTCTATTTTCAGGAATGCATAATACCACGATGTATACAACATACAACTTGTTCACACTGAATATATGTTTTGCATGTGGATCCTACCAGTGTCCATATTGTCCATACTTCAATGCAGCAGCTGTTATTAAAGCCACCTTCACTGTGATAACACTCTTACTTGGATTTCTGTTACAGCGATTTATTCTTCGGGACTCCAATGGATAACCCTTTATCATTTTATTCATAATATAGAAACTTCCTTAACCCTTAAGTCCTCAGATTAATTTTAAAGTATTTATGGCCTTTTTCTGCTTACATAGTTATTGATGACTTGGCAGTGGTTCTACATCACTGCTGGCTGCCTATACAGGCAGCCAGCAGTGATGTAGAACCACTGCCAGGGAAAATTCAGTCTACACACAAGAGTAATAAAAAAGATTACACAAGGGAGCACCTGCTTCAATGCAATATAACAGTGGCGGTTTGGGGCTATATGGGGGCTTAAGGGTTAAATTAGCATTCAGGTTATATTGGAGCTAACTTCTCTGCTTAACATACAAGTTTTAAAAAACTGATCTCTAAAAATTGTTCACAAGTCAAAATACATGTCTCTTTCTTGGAACCTACTGAATTTTCCTCAATTATTATACCACCTCTGACAACAATGAAGGTGGTAATTGTTTTTATTAATGCTGTGTGACTGTCATCCATTCGTCTACCCATCTGTCTGTCAATAGACAGTATGAATATTGACATTTCTAGATGACAACATTTGCAAATAAAGTCTTTGAATAGCTAAAAAGATTCATGTTTTGCCTCAAAAACATTCCTCATGAACCCTCTTTGGAATGAACTCAATCAGCTTGTTCTTATTGTCTGTTACTGGTTATGTTTCAGTGAGCTATTCCGGTTTACGAGGTTTATTGTGAGCATGCATAGACACACGGAATAAAAACCAGGTCGATTTATTGAGCAGTTTATATTCTGGTTTATCATTCTGGATTAAACCAACTAAACCCCCTGGAGAGCAGGGTTATCTGGTTTATAATTTTATTCTTAACATGCACAGTGGAACGCACATAAAAGTTCTACACCTCGCACAACAACAGTAAAAACAATTCTGATTTTGAGTGTCAAAAAAAGAAATAAACAGTGCAAGGTTCATGAAAAATGCTATAACTGAAGAGAGAGAAACTATAAAAAAGTTAATAACATTTATTTAGCCCATAAAAGCGGCTATTTAAAAATATTTGATTCTCAACTGAAAGGGTGTTTTTCTCTCAGAACAAAAAAATTGTTACAACTTTCAGAAGATCCATTTTGGCTATTTTATTTCCTTGATAGCAGTAACACAATTTTTGACACCATCACTGGAAAGTTTTTGATGAGAGCCTTTTTAATGATGGTTTTCTAAGATTGTTTAAAAATGAAAGCAGGAATATGTTTCCAATGCTTTGGATGTCCCCAACCTAACAATACTTTCATGCTTCACGTTTCCTAGTGCCATAAAGCAGGGGTTTCCATGGAATAGTATTCGCATTAAACATATCGTTCTGTTGGGATTTCTAAACCACAGTTTAGGTTTACATGGAATAGTAAACCAAGTAAACTGGAATAGCTCACTGAAACATACCCACAGCCTTGTTTTCCTCCTAACCTGCACAGTATTTTTAAGATATTTTTCATCAAATTTCAAATTTAGACATGGCTACTATTTAGCAGCCATAACTATGTTTGATGAAAAATTCTCAATTTTACTGAAGATATCATTGGTGAAAACAATTTATTTAATGAACAGAGTGGAAATTGGATTAAATATGCCCAAATTACACATACAGAAATCCTGTCCTGGGCAGGAATATCCCTTGCAGAAAGTTTTCGTATCTACCTATGTCTAGGTATATGCATTAGTATGATCATTAAATGTGTAACTTGATCAGAAAATCATTGTATTGTTCAAGATTTGATGCAAACTCTGATGAAAGAATAAAGGATTCTGGTAATTATAAAATCATCACTACACTAAAAATATTAATTGTTCAGTGCAGGAAGTCACGGGCTCCAATGAAAAGTTATGAAAAAACACAATAAATCCAGTATATTTTTTTGCAAGTGCCTCTCATTCAGCATTACTAGAGGACCAAACTTCCTAAAAAAAAATTATGAATTTGTATGAAGTTTCATTTTTTGCCTTTAAAACCAAGCTTATGACCCCTCATTAGAGCTTGTTGCAATGAACTTCATAAGCTATGTTTTTGAGGTAGAATTTTGAAAGAAAAATTGAAATTTGAATGTTGATGTTCATGAATGTTCATCAATGACTGGATATGGCCAGATTGAATTAGTCAAATTCCTTGTTGCATTATGAGGAAACTAAGTTGAGCATTTTGACATCAATGAAGGGTGTGGTGGGGTTTAAAGTTGAATTAATAATTTTGACTGTTTTTAGTATAAACTTGTTGACTGCTTGTTATCACTGTCATTGCTCTGATGAAGAGTGACTAAATTTACACAGTACGCCTCAGCTTGCTGTTTGCTGAGTTGAGGAAAAAAAAATGTTTCTATAAAATTGTTTTATTTTAGTTTATTAAGAGAGCCAACAGGAACTCTTCAATGAATTGTCACAAAACAATTATTTATTAGGCCTAAAAAAATAAAAAATCTGTTTCTCAGGCCCTCCCGCATGGTCCTTTTGGCTGCCGCATGCTCTCTTTTTATAACCAATTTAAACTTAAAAAAAATAAAAATTAAATGGTTTATGTCTGATATTTTACCCAAGTTAAAAAAATTGATAAATTTGTCCCTTGAGTGCAAAGAGGCTTTGCAATGCTTTAGCATTGCAAAGCCTTCTTGCACTCAAGGGACGAAGTACATCACCACCCATGCTATTCTGTATATTATGAGGCCTAAAACTTGAACCAAGAACATGAACCTTTGATGGAAAAGAAGAAATTACTGAAATAAAAAATAAAATAAAAAACCGCTCGCCCGCATGCAAATTCACAAATAATGGCCTGAGAAACAGAAGATCTACTTTGTGTGGCCTTAACAAAATCTTGCTAAATATGCAGGTAGCATGATATCTTTGTAAGAAACACACTCATATGTTACAAGTCACCTTTGCAAGATAATTTAACACTCCAGCATTTAACAAAACTTTTTAAATGCAGTTAAAATTAATTTAAACATGTGGGACATATTCTTTCAATTTAGAATGCTCAAACAGATACTTGAGTGTAAGTTCATTAACCCTTTACCTAACATGAAAAGCAGACGACACTTGCAAATAAAATTCTTGAATAATTAGTTTTTTTCATTTTTTGTCTCAAAAACATAGGTTATGACACCTCATTGGAACGAGCTCGATGAGCTCGTTCCAAAGAGGGGTCATAACCTATGTTTTTGAGACAAAAAATGAAAATTAATCGGTGATTTTTGAGAATAGCGCTGGCCGGTTTTGGCTGTTACGTTGGGTAAAGGGTTAAAATACCGTGCCCATAAATCATGTAATTTCAGGAATAGTGTTTAAGTCTCGACTTTTATTTATGGATGACAAAGTCTTTGCTGGAAATCGCAATCCAGTCATCCTTGTTATAATCAGTGTGCAAAATTTCAAAAATGTCTCTAACCAACTGACCATTCACGTGGTTTGGAGATAGTTAACCCTTTACCCAACGAATCGCCTGCATCCGCCTGCATGATATGCAAATTCAGCAGTTGAAAAAATATTATTTTTCAAAAAGTTTCAACAAAACCATATTATGTGACCCCTCGTTGGAACGAGCTCGTTCCAACGGGGGGTCACATGATATGGTTTTGTTGAAATTTTTTGAAAAAAAATTCAAAAATTATATTTAAAATAATAAATTTTGATATCGTCTGCGTTGGGTAAAGGGTTAACCAGATTCTTGGCTGCATAAAAAGTCTTTAAAAAAAATTTTTTTAACAAGTATTCATATATTGCATGCAATTGAAATACATATAGCCTCTCAAGGAAAGGGTCTAAAAATTGATCTACACACAGGAAATGCTGCTTAACTGGTAGAGTGCTAGAAGCCCATTTTTGGGCTTTATTCTGAACTGCAGGTACCTAAAGTTGAATACTTCATATTCTGTGGATGTCCTTCTTGTTATCTTGGAAGTACAATTACTTCATCTTCATTGATATGCTTTGTTACAATTTATGGTAGGCACTCTCCCATAAATTGTAACATGACAATAATGTGTGAACAAATCTTGAGGCCGAGAAAAAATTTAGCTCTCTACCAGTTAAGTGACTCAGACTTTACCATTCAAGATGCAACTTTTGACTAAGCAGTCATCCGTTAGCATAGATTTAAATTTGCATAATCACCACGGCACGGGAACGAAACGCATGTTCTTGGCAAATTTTGCACACTGATGATGAATACATGTAACACATTGGGAATATCTATTTAGTGCTTTCCACCACAATCAGATTACTTATATTATTTTCCCAAACCATTACTTGTGATCCCATGTTGGAAAGAACACATTTGAATAAGGAAAAAGAGCTGTTTGTCTGCCACATGCCAGATCTGTCAGGCTGCCTTCAACATCCTGGGATTTTTTTGTTCACAAAACATTTTTTTCTCACTTTCTATTGGGAGAGTGTGGTGATAAAGATGTCTGTAAATTTGCTTGTTTTATTACCGTATTTACTCTATGTATTGGGACACTCTATGATTTGGGACACACATTTTTTCCAGAAAACTATATTTTTTTTATGCTCCAAAGTTTGGGACATTCAGGAGATTTGTTTCCAGTTGGCCCGTCGCTAGTAGCAGATGACACTCATAAAAAAAATTCTTTAACTAAAAATTTTCATTTTTTGCTTCCAAAACATAGCTTATGATCCCTCATTGGAACGAGCGCAATATGCTCATTCCAATGAGGGATCCTAAGCTATGTTTTGGAAGCAAAAAATGAAAATATAAAAAAAAATTGGACAGCGATTTTCGTATATAGTGATGGAAAACGAATCACACACAACTTTATTCAGCATCAAATCAAGACCAGGCTGTGTTCTTTCCCCATTTTCTAAGAATTGGGACACCTGTGAAAATAATTATTTTTAGCTGTCCCAATACACAGAGTAAATACGGTAAGCAAATATGGATTTTTTCTTCTATATGTGAGAGGTGATACTGCAGATATCATCCATTCCATTGACAGAAACTATTTTTTATTTCATTTATGTATATATTGAACATTTAACATTTGTGAATAATTCCTTAATTATCATTTAAACATTCCATGTATAATATCTTGTGATATCCAAACCAAGAATCAGTTTTAGTTCACATTTTAAATTATGTATCAATTACCTGAAAGACCCCAAAAGATCAAAATCTCTTTCTCAGACCCTTCAGAATGGTCATTTTGGTTGCCGCAAGCTCTTTTTTTTATTAAAATTGTCATGGTCATGATTAGCCATTGTGCAAAAATATGTGACCTTAAAAAGCACCAATAAATAAATAAATATCCCTCTGATGTCATTATATAAAAATTTCAATACAATTATTTTCATAATGCAACTTGGAATTTAATCAATTTGGTCATATTTGACAGAGCTCAGTGAGATCTGTCAAACAAGACAGAATTAATTAGCCCTGAAGGACCTGGAAAATTCAACTAAATTTAATCAATTTGAACTTGTTTGACAGAGCTTAAATATTGTGCTGAATTCACACCTGACCTCAGCCTTTTCATGTCCGGTGACTTGGCATTGATTTCTTGTCAAGTCTTGACTGCCTTTTAGGCAGCCAAGACTTGGACTTGAAACCACTCCCCAGGTAATTTGTCTATTGTCAGCAGGGTTTCCTCATGATAACATGTTAAGGGTACCTGTTTTGAGGTTGTCCATCATGGGAATTTGGGGAAGTGAAGCAATGCATGTTTACTTTGTCAAACAAGTGATTTACTGGTAAAATATGGCCCTGAACCAATGCCAGGTGGAATTCCTCTGAAGTGGACTACATAGGTATCAGTGATTGGCTAAACTTGACTTCATACCTTTGTTGCACTCAGGATGTAGCCAAAGATGCTGAAAATAACCTTAAACACCAATAAATAAATAAAAAATTAAATTTGAGGTCTTAAACATCGGAAAAAGGCCTTTAAGGGTTAAATTCCTAGTTGCATTATGTGAAAACTTGTTGCTGGAAACTTCAGTATTGTGACATCAGTGTGCAGGTAGTTATGGGGCCTAAAACACAAAACAAGTCAAGTATATGAACTTCTCAGAATAAAGAAATAATCACAAAAATAAATAATGATTAAAAAAACCTGCCTGCATGTATATATTTTATAAAAGTGGCATGAGAAACACAAGAACTACTTTGTGTGGCCTCAAAATACATTTTATCCCTCAAAACTGACTTTGATAACTTCGTACTGTACTGCATCAAAACAGGTGCCCAGACATGCAGTGTGAGTAAATTTGCAAGTTTCATTCCAAATACCTTGGCAGTTGTTTCTGGGAAAGTCTTGGCTGCCTGTATTGACAGCCAAGACTTGCCAAAAAACAACTGCATATCCACAGTAGACTTCCAAAAATGGAGCAAAAAGCATAAAACTCTCCAGGCGTTTAACCCTTTACCTAACACGAAAAGCAGACAACACTTGCAAAAAAAGTCTTGAATAATTAATTTTTTGTCTGAAAAACGTAGGTTATGACCTCTCATTAGAATGAGCTCAACGAGCTCATTCCAAAGAGGGGTCATAACCTATGTTTTTGAGACACAAAATGAAAAAAATACTGAAAATTAAGTTGCGATTTTTGTGAATAGCGCTGGCCATTTTTTACCATTACATTGGATAAAGGGTTAAGGATTAAATTTAATCTGCAAAAAAATCCATTGTGAGCTAATATTAATTTAATTCAGTTATCATATATCATTATGTAATCTTTTGGACCAATTATATTCCATCTACAGGTACGGTTTAAATATGTTACAGGAAAATTCCAAGAAAATTTCTCTTGTTTCTTCTTCATTCATGATGCTAGCCTCTGTCATCAGTTGTCGGAAAGGTTTGCTTGTGAGCTTTCCAAGAGACAATGTTTGAGACTGCTATAACAAATAAGGAAAAAAAAGCAAGAAATGTTTTTTATTGTGATCTTTTTTACTGGTACTACAGTGGAGCCCACTTAATTGGATATCTCTTAATTGTATATCCCTGTTGATTGAATATAATTTTCAAACACAAAACCATTTACCATACCTTCAGTACAAATTTGATCTGTTAATTGCATATGGGTTGTAGAGTAAACTCCTGTTAATTGTATATAAATTTTTGTAATATGTCAAAAAAATTGCTGTTACACGAACCAAATTCCCCTTATTTATCCACCTTTTTGGCCTCATACATCCAATACAGACATTTATTCTATTATATCTTGTTTGACAGAGCTCTATGAGCTCTATCAAACAAGATATAATAGAATAAATGCTCAGTTCACCTCCACAACACAAGAAACTGACCAAATCCCTGTTAATTGTATACTCCTGTTAATTGAATAATTTTCACTGGCAAAATGGACATTCAATTAAGAGGATTCTACTGTATAGATTCAAAAAAAATTATTTGATTGAATTAATTATTTGATAAAAATGTTGAAACTATCATCAGCAACTTCTGTTGAGAGAAGAATTAGGTTAAATCCAACTTGGTATAATGTAATGAACTCTTATTAACTAGGTCATTGACATTTTATAAGATGTTATTTTCTAGTCGCTTGGAAACTCTTGGAAGTTCATGAGTTCCGAGGATGATATTGATCACCAGTACCAGTATTTCTGTTTGTCTTTTAAAAATTTTTGAAAAAGTGAAAAAATAAGATTGGAACATGAAAATATATGTTCCAATAAGACTAAAATCGTCACCCTCTGATTGGATGAGAACTCGCTTAGTTTTCTCAATGTTTGCAACTCCTGTATCATATGTTACCGTCTGACGTCATTAACCCTTTACCCAATGCAGACGATATCAAAATTTATTATTTCAAATATCATTTTTTAAAACTTTTCCAAAAATTTCGACAAAACCATATCATGTGACCCCCTCATTGGAACGAGCTCAATGAGCTCGTTCCAATGAGGGGGTCACATGATATGGTTTTGTTGAAATATTTTGAAAAATTAAATTTTTTTAACTGCTTAATTTGCATATTACGAGGGTGGATGCGTGCGATTCGTTAGGTAAAGGGTTAAGTGAAATATTTGGAAAAATGATAATAAGGGGAGGAGATTCAAAGTGCATACTGCCTACAGACTCGTATTTTTCAAGGCCAGTGATCATTCTATGAATGTATACCCACGACCCGCTTGTAAAAAGGTTGAGGCTACTCCATCTCAGTTCAAATCATGAACTTGTTCATGATCTGAACTGTGATGGTGTAACTTTGACCTTTATCAAAGTTATTGATTTTTTGTCATCTAGTGATGTCATGGGGTACACGAGAGGCTTATTTACTAATTTGTTATTGATAAAGTTGCCTTGTTCATTCAGGTTGCCTTATTCATTTCACAGTGTGTGTTTTGGTCTGTGAGTAGGGTCTTATTGGCCATGTAAATTATTGTGATGAATTGATGGTAACGTCATCTGAGGTTTGCAGCTCGGAGCACATCTTCAACCTCGATGCTTTGCATCTCTGTTGAACATAAGCTCTGAGCTGCACACCTCAGTCTACGTTACTGTCAGTTCATCACAATAACTTATATTGTTGATTGTGATTCTGAGTGGTATGTATCTCGTTTGATATACATTCTGGATGTACACGTTTATTATTACTAGTGCAGTTTAGGAAGCAAACTCTCCATTATGCTTAGCTGCTATTTTTATGACTGTCTTACTGTTTTATCATAAATAAAAGAGAATCAGTGTAACATCACTTTAACCCATTGCCCAATGTCATTGCCATATATGGGCAGCACTATTCACAACAAATTACCATTCAAATTTTTTTTCACATCTTTGTCTCCCAAACATTTCTCATGCCCTCTCAATGCAACAAGCTTGATGAGCTTATTCCAAAGAGGGACCATAAGCTATGTTTTGGAGGGAAACATGAAAGAAATTGTAAATTCATGAAACTCTTTGAGCATGTGTCTTCTTCTAGTTTTGTTGGGTAAAGGGTTAACTGTTTCATTACCAAGTTCAATCTGATATGAGTCCAAAACATTCCACATAAATCCTAGACATTCCTCCATGATTCACTTATTAATATTTTATTTAGCTTGTTTGGAGAAAACAATCCTTCACTAAAGTCAAAGATACACAAAGATCTTATTTCACTGCTACAAGAGGCTGTGTATATAAGACAGTTCAAAAGTTCTGTTGAGAACAGAACAAGATTAAGACAGGCGAATTGCCCTTTAGCTCCAATCCTCGTGTAGAAACAGGCTCACATGATGAAAAGAGTACCATTTTTTTACATATCATAGATTGATAATTTTATTTTACAGTACAAACATTCTATTGAGGAAATTTACTCATTACCAGATTAAATTGTCCCCCCCCCCCCCTTTTCAGAAAATAATTATTTCTTACAAAACTTCAGGTTGACCAAGTATTCAAATTCCTATAATTGTAAAACAGTGATAGCACTGGACCTCTCAAGTAGAGCCTTTATATCTGTTGATTTGGCAGCTATGAATTCAGGTAAGCATTCAGGAAGATGTGATTCAAGATCATTTCAAAATATTTCTAGGGTTCTAATTAAACGTGCCATATCTAGGTCAGAATGAGATAAATAAGGAGCTTGATTTGTAGTTAACATATGCAACTCCGGGAAGTGAGGTAGGGCTTATTTACTGTAGTAAACAAGCTCTGTTTTACATGTAAAATAGGACCCAGTCACCAATTTTTGGGGTGAAAGTCCTCTAAAATGAGCAACATGGGTATAAATAATTGGCTAAACTTGACTTTATTTCCATATTACAGAAATGATTAACAGATTATTGTGCAAAATAATTGTGCATAAATATGTCCCCTTAAACACCAATAAGTAATTAACATGTACAACAAAATGGTTACATTCATATAAGCTTGTCATAATTATCAATTGTTTCCCTGTGGGAGCCCTTGGGGGTGAACCAGTGCTTGTCTACTGAGGTAAATAATATCTGTTTTGCTTGTAAAATAAGTCAGTGGGCAGCAAATGTATAAAGGATTGACTAAACATTACACTTATGTTAAGTCATGGAATAGCCATAGATGCTGGAAGTGGCCTAAATAGAAATAAATTAAATCACTGTCAATGCCTGTGTTGATAAACCTATTTACAGCGCTACGGAGGCTTTGCCCCCCCCCCCCCCCCTGCCATCTCGCATGCATTTCCATCCACCCTCACACACAAACACATTCAGTCACTCTCTCTCACACACACACACACCCCTCTCTTTTTTTATTCCCAATAATTTCCCATACACACTTAGCCCAAAGCCTCAGGCTAGCTGGTGAACACATCCAGGCAGTAGAGATTTAAAGACTCGGATGCAGATACTTATAAGTTATAATTAAGTTATGAGCCAACAAAGGCATGTCTATCCAGTCTCTCTCTCTCTCTCTCTCACGCACAGACCCATCAGACGCGGATCCAGGATTTTTTGAAAGGAGGACCGCTAATTACCATTACATTTAGTCGAAACTTGGACCCAAAGTCCGTAATATAATTTTTTGGTTTGGTACGTCCACAGGACGTACCAAACCAAAAAAGTATATTACGGACTTTGGGTCCAAGTTTGGACTACCTCATAACAAAGTAATGATATGATCCTTTACATATTTGCCCCCCTTCATGGGAGTCTGCCCGCCTAGTTGCCCCCCCACAAAAAGATTTCTGGCACCGCCACTGCCTTCTAGGCATGTCTTAGCTGCCAATGCAGACAGACAACACTTGATTGGAAAGTTCAAATCATGTTTAAGCCACTAGGTTTACAATTGTTGTGGTGTACTAGAAATACAACAAACATGATGAGACTTTTGAGGGTTAAACATTGAGGTTTAATAAATTGATATCAAGACATATTAAACATGCTATTGGAAACATTTTACAGAGGCCAAGTGGTGTGCCACATAAGAACAGTTTTGTTTTTATCAGCTGTGGCTGATAAATTGGTAGACTTCTTCTTTTAGAAGTCAGGACTTCTTTATCAATTATTGTTCCATAACAGTTATTGTTGATTTCTCTGCACCTTTAGAATCTCTTAATACATTGAGTATATTGTAACAGTACAGAACCTTATAATGCTACTAACAGTATGAAGTACATCTAAGAAATTTGAAGCATTTTATACTGTGGTACCCGTTTTTTCAGCAGATTCAAGGAAATGTTGTTTTTTTTAAACTGAGACAGTTTTTCAACTGATTCATGCTGTCATTTCTGCCTGCTCTTTGTAAAATCGGTGAGACCATTCCAACAGAAATCCACATAGAAGCCATCCCTTTGCAGACACGAGAAGCTCATTTCTGCATACAAATTTCAAAATATATTTCATGTAAGAAGTAGGAGAAATATCTTCTGCACTCTCTGATGTCATGATCTCCAATGACTCAAGGAACTGGTTTTCAAATCCAGGCTCATTTACCTCTGGATTTGGCACTGGTTGGGTAATAAAAGATACAATTTAAACTTATGGCCACGGTTTTCCTCATGAACTAAACATGTTTGGGATTGATCTTGTCTGTTAGCTTTTCTGTTTTAAGGAGTCGCAACAAAAAGTTCTTTTCTACCATTTGTTTCTCACCAGTCACCATTAATTGATGATCCTTGTCCATTTATTATAATAAAGTTGTATATGATCATTGCATCAAATAAGTTTGTATATATGATTTACTTTTAAATGCATATACTTTTATTTTTTATTAGGAAATATATCTTGTATATGTTATGTACAATTAATATTTTTGTAAATATTGATGCAAAACAACTTTAAATACATTTTATATACTGATAGTATTTGTTTTTATGCCATGTATTTGTACATCTTCTGGTGTTCTTTTGCCAATGGGAGCTCTGTGAAGTGGGGTAGTGCTTGTTTACTGTGGGAAACAAGTTATGTGCTACTGGTAATGTAGGCCTTGTAACTAGGGCCATGCGAAGCTTCACGATTCCTTTTGATTTCGAATCTCAAGTTAATATTTGGTTCAATTTGAAATAGGCTGCCCAATTCGTTTCCACTTGAATCTTTTTCATAGCAGGCCTGGCATTCTGAAAAATGCAGGAGGGCAAAAAATCGCTCTCCTCAATTAGCTTAGGAGAGCAATTAGCTTTACACAGCATTTTAAGTATCCAATTGAACGAACTCATTGAAACTGAAACCAACAGACTACATCAGTGATTTTATTAACTTTACTAAGGTAAAGCGAAATCTCTTAGACATCTAGATGTCTCACTCAACAACCAAACACACACTTGACAAGACCTGTGTGTGTACCAGACCTGTTGTCCTAGAAAGTCATACGCCTACCACTACCACCTTCAACCCCCCAAGGGGGGTTGAAGGTGGTAGTGGTATGTGTAAGACTTTCTTGGACAACAGGTCTGCTTGAATCTACAGTCACAACCTGGTGCAAGTGCTTGAAGTGACAGGATAGTAGTAATGGTAGTATATTATAGTGTCAATATTCCTTGAATAATTACCCCTCAAACTGTGATGTCAGTTGCTGAACTTGAAACTGACAGAAAAAAAAATATTGCTGTGACCCATTTTGCTTCAAATGATTGCAACTGTGTTTGGGTATGGTTGCAGCCATTACCTTTTACCACTAAACCACTTTCAAAATGAAATTACGTGATGTTATGTGACTTCGAAGTTAAATTACATTTTTGCTTTACAACAAAAATTTAATGTGAGCATAATACATGTAATCTCAATCATCCCAGACCAAAGTGAAATATTTAGGAGGGCAATTTTTCGCTCGCCTTAATTCTTTCAGGAGGGCAGTAAGGAGAGCTAAAAAATCGCTCTCCTGAAATTGTCAAGCCTGTCATAGGAATACAGCTTGTTGTAAGTCATCTTCATTGTCTTATAAAATGCATTATTCAGATGGAAATCATACATAAATAATGTTGAAATAAAAGACTGAATGTAACTTCCACTACATTAACATAAATAACACCTTCACTCAAGCCACAACCAAACTACTGTATTTACTCTATGTATTGGGACAGCTGAAAATAATTATTTTCACAGGTGTCCCAATTCTTAGAAAATGGGGAAAGAACAGAGCCTGGTCTTGATTTGATGCTGAATAAAGTTGTGTGTGATTCGTTTTCCATCACTATATACGAAAATCACCTCCCAATTTTTTTTTTATATTTTCATTTTTTGCTTCCAAAACATAGCTTATGATCCCTCATTGGAACGACCGTATTGCGCTCGTTCCAATGAGGGATCATAAGCTATGTTTTGGAAGCAAAAAATGAAAATTTTTAGTTGCCCAAGAATTTTTTTTATGAGTCTCGTCTGCTACTAGCGACGAGCCAACTAGAAACAAATCTCCTGAATGTCCCAAACTTTGGAGCATAAAAAAATATAGTTTTCTGGAAAAAATGTGTGTCTCAAATCATAGAGTGTCCCAATACACAGAGTAAATACGGTAATTTCAATATCACTTGTCCCTACCACTGTTAAATGCAAATTTAGGGTTTTCAAGCAGTGTCGATGATGAACTATAATTCTTATTGGGTAATATCCCAACTACATCATCAAGGCATGTCTTTGAAGAAGGCATGCCTTGATGATGTAGTTAGATTATTAGCTCACCTGACTTTCAGTCAGGGGGAGCTATATTGATCACTCGCCATCAGGCGTCCGTGAACATGGTGTTTGCATCTTCTCCTCCAAAATCGTTGAACCAATGTAATTGAAATTTGAAATAATAGTTTGTTATGACATCGCATTTTGATTTTGTTCAAATCAAGTTGCCTCACCCCTCCATTAGGCCACACCCAAAAAGTGTGCTTAAATTTTAAAAAATCTTCTCATGACCCAGCAGTAGCAGAGACTTGATATTTGGTGTACAGCTTCCTTTTGAGGTGTAGACTCAGATTTGTTCAAGAGAAGTTCGAGAAGCTATATTTGCCTTTGTTATGGGGGCAAGAATTTTTGCCCCGCCCAAAATTTCTTTTTTCCAAACCGAGAGGCTGATTTGAACCAAATTTGATATGAGGGCTTATTGGGTCATAAGTACTTAATTTATGTCCAAAAAAAGTTTCCCGTCACCCCAAAGGAACCACAGAAGCTAAAAATAGAACAAATTTAAAACGCCCATACCTCCAAAACTACATGCCACTGAGAATTGTTATTTGGTGTGAAGCTTCCTTAGGACCAACAGATCGGAATGGTCCAGAAAATATTGCTATTTGTTTTATCATGGGCTACTTTTTCGGGACATTCAAAAAGTGCTGAGTCAGAATTTTTTAACACTGAGCAATGGGAAAAACATTTAAGACTACTATTCTTCCAAGCCACTGCTCTAAAAGCGTTCAAATTTCACATGTAACATCTCTGGAAGATTGTTTCACACGTTTATTGAATCAAATCCTTGGGTCCATATCATATTTGGGCTGTCTATAGGAACTTAAATGTTTAAATTAGTGCAGTGTGAGGAATATTCTTTAAACATCATCATCTTCAGATATTCCAATCAGAATCTTTTGATATATGGTATGCAGCATCCTTAGGGGGGGGGGGGGGGGAGATTCAAGTTTGTTCAAGCCAAGTCCCTGGGTTCATATTTGGGCTTACTGTGGGAGCCTGAATTTTAACTTAGTTCAAAATGAGGAATTTTCTTTAAAAACCTTCTTCTTCAGATCCAGCAGTCGGAATGTTTTGATATTTGGTATGCAGCATCCTTAGGGGGGTGAAATTCAAGTTTGTTCAAGCTAATTTCCTAGGTTCATATTTGGGCTTACCGTGGGAACTCGAATTGTAACTCAGTTGAGAATGAGGAATTTTCTTTATAAATCTTCTTCAGATCCAGCAGTCAGAATGTTTTGATATTTGGTATTCAGCATCCTTGGGGGGGGGGGGGGGGGGGGGGGGGGGTGAGATTCAAGTTTGTTCAAGCCAAGTCCCTGGGTTCATATTTGGGCTCCCTGTGGGAGCCTGAATTATAACTTAGTTCATGAGGAATTTTTCTTTAAAACTCTTCTTCGGATTCACCAGTTGGAATGTTTTGATATTTGGTATGCGGCATCCTTTGGGAGTGAGATTCAAGTTTGTTCAAGCCAAGTCCCTGGCTTGATATTTGGGCTCCCTGTGGGAGCCCAGATTATAACTTTGTTCAATATCAGGAATATTCTTTAAAAATCTTCTTCACATCCACCAGTCAGAATCTTTTGATATTTGGTATACCGCATCCGTATGGAGGTAAGATTCAAGTTTGTTCAAGCTAAGTCCCTGGGTTCACATTTGGTCTTCCTGTGGGAGCCCGAATTATTACTTAGTTCAATATGAGGAATATTCTTTAAAAATCTTTTTTTTTAGATCCACTGGTCAGAATCTTTGGATATTTGGTTTAAGCTTTTCTTAGGGGCAGATGCAACTTGTTGAAATCAATTCCCTGGGTTGATATTTAGGCTACCATGTCAGGTGAGCACCCTCAGACCCTCTGGGGTCTCTTGTTTTATCAGTTGGGACCTAAGCTATCACAGTCAGAACAAATCGGGTTTGTAGGACCCCCATCGATCATCTTGAAAACACCACTGGTTCGATTTGAGGTTAGAGTTGATTTTGAATAATAGATGTGATTTGATTTGATTCAAAACAAAAATGTTTGATTCACTGGGTCCTACTTGAATTGTAATGAATACCTGGGGTTGGACAAAAATGTTTGATTCACAGGGCCCTACTTAAATTGTAATGCATGTCTGGGCTTGAAATCTGCTCAACTTGACTTCTTCATACTTAAGTTGTGATCATGATATAGTTATAGATGTTGAAAGTGATGTTGAACACTAATAACTAACTAAACTCCGCTGTCCCTCTTTCTGTTTTCAGACAAAATTTTCCTCAACATGATTGACATGGAACTTGCTGTTGTTGACGGAACAGTGTACTTAGAAGGCAGGTTCATCTTCTTCGCCTATAAGTTACAGAAAATTATACAGTAGAATTAAAGTGTGTGGAATCAGTGAGGATTGCATCAGTACTCATTGAGAACTTTAGGATCAAGTCTTTGAAGACTTCCTCACAACTCTATGTGTGGAGAGTGGGCTACGAAAAAACCTACCCCTCAACCCATCAACAGCAACAATCACAATATTTTATAGCAGATTCCTATCTCTCTCTACCTATAATTTTTAGCTCAACTTTGGCGAACCCAAATTTGAGGTATTGTCATAGCCCGTCGTCCATCTGTCCATGCCGTCAACACGGCTCGGGCTAGAGGCCGTATTTATGAACCGATCTTTACGAAACTTCTTGGGTACCTTTTTTATCACCATTTGATAAGAACGAGTGTTTTGTGGTCCAGTCCGAAATTCAAGATGGCCATTGGCAGCCATTTTTGTACAAAATTAGGTGCAATCAGATTTTTTTGCACAGAACTTCCATATGAAAGCTCTGATTTGAATAATTTTTTGTATGAATGTTTAGTACTATGGGATACTTCACATATAATATGGATTTTTTCTCGTGCGTTAATTAGGTAAATTAGACTAACTTTGATTTATTTAGTGTTACTTTCAGCACTGCAAGTGCAAATGCCAAAACGGCTCGGGCTAGAGGCCGTATTTATGAACCGATCTTTACGAAACTTCTTGAGTACCTTTGTTATCTATGTGGGACAAGAGCGAGTGTTTTGGGGTCTGGCTGGAAATTCAAGATGGCCGCTGGCAGCCATTTTGTACAAAATTAGGTGCAATCAGATTTTTGTGCAGAACTTCTGTATGAAAGTGCTGATTTGAATAATTTTGTGTGTGAATGTTTAGTACCATGGGATACATCACATATAATACAGGTTTTTTTCTCATGCAGAAATTATGCAAATTAGATGAACTTTGATTTTTTCAGTGCTACTTTCACACAGTAAGTACACATGTCAATACGGCTCAGGCTAGGGGCTGTATTTATGAACTGATCTTCACGAAATGTCTTAGGTTCCTTTGTTATCACCTTGGGACGAGAACAAGTGCTTCTGGGTGCGGTTCAAAATTCAAGATGGCTGCCAGTGGCCATTTTGTACCAAAATTAGGTACAATCAGTTTTTTGTACACAACTTCTGTATGGCTCAGGCTAGAGGCCATATTTATGAACCGATCTTTACGAAACTTCTTGGGTACCTTTGTTATCACCGTGGGATGAGACAGAGTGAAAATCAAGATGGCCACCAGCAGCCATTTTGTTCTAAAATTAGTGCAATCAGTTTTTTGTACAGAACTTCTATATAAAAGTTCCGATTTGAATAAATTTTTGTATGAATGTTTAGTAACATGGAATACATCACATATAATATGTTTTTTTTCTCGTGCAGAAATTATGCAAATCAGATGAACTATGATTTATTCAGTGCTACTTATACTCTGTAAGTGCACATGTCAATATGGCTAGGGCTGGAGGCTGTATTTATGAACTATCTTCATGAAAGTTCTTGGATACCTTTATTATCACCGTAGGACGAGAATGAGTGTTTTTGGGTGCGGTCCAAAATTCAAGATGGCTGCCGGTGGCCATTTTGTACCAAAATAAGGTACAATCAGTTTTTGGTACAGAACTTCTATATGAAGGTTCTGATTTGAATAAATTTTTGAATGAGTGTTTAGTAACATGGAATACATCACATATAATACAGGTTTTTTTCTCATGAAGAAATTATGCAAATTAGATGAACTTTGATTTAATCAGTGCTACTTATACACAGCAAGTGCACATGTCAATACGGCTCGAGCTGGAGGCTGAATTTATGAATCGATCTTCACGAAACTTCTTGGGTACCTTTGTCATCCCCTTGGGACAAGAACAAGCGTTTTGGGGTGCAGTCCGAAATTGAAGATGGCCGCCAGCAGCCATTTTGTACCAAAATTAGTGCAATCAGTTTTTTGTACAGAACTTCTGTATGAAAGTTCTGATTTGAATAAATTTTTGTATGAATGTTTAGTAACATGGAATACATCACATATAATACAGGGTTTTTTCTCATGCAGAAATTATGCAAATTAGATGAACTTTGATTTAATCAGTGCTACTTATACACAGCAAGTGCACATGTCAATACGGCTCGAGCTAGAGGCTGAATTTATGAATCGATCTTCACGAAACTTCTTGGGTACCTTTGTCATCCCCTTGGGACGAGAACGAGTATTTCTGGGTGCGGTCCAAAATTCAAGATGGCTGCCAGTGGCCATTTTGTACCAAATTAATCATTTTTTTTTTGTACACAACTTATATACGGCTCAGGCTGGAGGCCGTATTTATGAGCCAATGTTTACGAAACTTCTTGGGTATCTTTGTTATCACTGTGGGACGAGAACAAGTGTTTTGGGGGGAGTGGGTCCGATATTCAAGATGGCCGCCAGCAGCCATTGTGTACCAAAATTAGTGCGATCAGTTTTTTGTACAGAACTTCTGTATGAAAGTTCTGATTTGAATAAATTTTTGAATGAATGTTTAGTAACATGGAATACATCACATATAATAATGTTTTTTGTGTGCAGAAATTATGCAAATTAGATGAACTTTATTCAGTGCTATTTATACACCGTAAGTGCACGTCAATTGAGCTCGGGCTAGAGTCTGTATTTATGAACCCATCTTCATGAAACTTCTTGAGTACCTTTGTTATCACCTTGGGACAGGAACGCTATGAGAACAAATATTTTGGGGTTCAGTCAGACCCACTCTGGGACTCAAGATTTCTTTTCTAGTTTAGCATCTAACTGTCACCCACCTTTACAATACTTTACCTATACATTTGTTACAGGCTACGGTCAGCATTTATGTACAGACCGCTACAATACTTTATATGTACCTTTGTTATCAGGTCATTACCTAGATGGTTGTCATTGCTGTGTCACATACTATACATGTACATGTCTTACACAAGTTGAGCTACATTGTCATTGACACTTTTTCTAATTGAACACACTCAAATTGTCTTGAAACATTCAAACCAAGATGACACAAGGAAGAAAATAGACATAGTGAGGGAGGGATTGGAACAAGCTTCCTGTTAACATAAACAGGAAACTACCGAACACCACACAAGGATTGAAACTAGTGACTCACACATACTGCTCTTTGACTCATTTTGGCATTTGAGGATACCTATGGCCTGGTATTGTGTTATTTGAGAATACCTTTGGAGGATACTTTCGAAGAGCAATATGTGCGAGTCACTTGAATGAGCAGTTGCTCTCTAGCTCATTTGCTCGATAGGCTTTGAGTTGTTTGAGCAATGACTTACAAGTAACTACTCCATAGATTCTTGGCTTTAGGAATCATGTAGGCTTTCATTATACATAAGACAGATAACTCTGCATAAAGATTATGGAGGATGAAGCAATCTGATTGGTTAGTTAGCACCAGTAAAGTGGACTGATTGGGCGATATAGATAATTGAAACAAGAACCAGATTACTCGGAATAGGGTCAGAACTAACAAGAACAAACCAGAAAAACTTAATATAGTAGCAATAAGCAAAGCTGGTCCACATGATGGGCTCTCCTACTCTACTGGAGTATACTTCAGGACAAAACGAACATGATCGTGTAGAGGAAAACTACTGCATAGATAGATAGAAGCAGAAGATTCTGAAAGAATACGAAATAGTACAACTTGTCAGGTTTATTTGGGTAATTCTACGAATCGGGAAATTACTCTTTACAAAGGAAAATACCCTCTGAACTTACACCTGTCTTGTTGTAAGCCTTTGGAAAACATAGCAACCACATGCTACCATAGAAACCAAGATGGCGGCCTCCAGTAAACAAAATGGGCGGCGGAAACACGCATCACCCAGGTAACCCGTTCTGTGCATGTGCACTAACTCCATGTATCACTATGGGGATAACATCATAAGATTGCTGCTCAGTACAACTTGTCGGGTTTATTTGGGTAATTCTACGAATCGCAAAATTACTCTCGTACAAAGGAAAATACCCTCAGAACATAACCATGTCTATTGCAAGTCTTTGGTTAACATAGCAACCACATGCTACCATAGAAACCAAGATGGCGACCCCCACTAAACAAAATGGACGACGGAAACACGTATTACCGCAACAACACGCTCTGCGCATGCGCACTAACTCCACATATCACTATGGGGATGACGTCACAAGATGGCCGCTGACGCGGGTTACCATGACAACCAAACATGACATCACTGGGTCACGTGACATGACGTCGCTTCCAGGATCCCGGCTGCCCACCCCGCCCCTCCCCCCTCCCCAATGAGAGATGGTTACCTCATCTCCTACTAGAGGGGTCTGACCTCACTACCCTACTACCAGTGCGAATAAGCAAATAAGATTTTCCCCTCGCTTCCGTCTGTCGTGGATTCATAAGTAAATAAAGTTATTTGGGTCACGGGGGAATTTCAATCCCACGTCGTCCCTGGGTACCTTTAGCGTGCTGAAACTTTGTACGCCAATCATCTCTTGGGGGTTTTCAAAGTGATGGAACGTATTTGCAAGACGCCCCTAATTAGCACCTCTAATTAGCGATGGATTTTCTTCCAACACAGAAAAAGACTTTGATGGTGTTGCACGCTGGTTCACATATCAACTGGAATGTCCATGTTGATGGTGATGGCGTTCATCTCACCATCAAGTACGAACTAAAACTCACCTCTGGCAGTGGTAGTACCTTTCGCGGGCGGAGCTGACCGCACTGGACCACACCAGAGGAAGGGGAAGAAGAACAGAACCACCGAATCCAAGAACATCACAACAGAAGACAAGACAAAGAAAAAAGAAGCACAGGACACCATCGGAAAAACGCCGGGACGTCAATCGTATGGAGGCATGGCTCGAAAGGAAGTCAGATTCGGTATATAGGGAGACCCCTTGGCGTCGGCATCCGACATTTTGAATCCAGAGAAAACACAGCCACACCACCTGAAATAACTTGTGGACTTTTTGAACGGCTGGACAGATCCTGCATCTCACAATACGGCGAACTGAAACTGAACTTCGCGAGCTCCATTGAAGATTACATAGAATTCGCTCAAAACCCTGTCTGCTACCCGAGATACCATCGACTTCATCACACCGGAACTCAATTATAGATAATAGAGGCCCTCAAAATTCGCAATCAAGAATTCCACAAATGGATGAAAGAGAGACCAACAACTGCCACAATCTCTGGTCCACGCAAAAAATGCTACATATTAAGATCTTCTAAAAGTAGTACACCATTCACACACTTTTATGAAATTAACAACCACATTTTGGAGGAAGTGGAAACTAATCCATACCTCGGGCTGATGTTCTCCAATAAACTAAAATGGGACATTCACATAAACAAAATGAATGCAAAAGCAAACTCGACGCTAGGTTTCATCAAGCGAAATTTAAAATACGCACCAAGAGCCCTGAAACAGCATACAAATCCTTAGTTCGGTCAAAATTAGAATATGGTTGCGTTGTCTGGGACCCATACATCAAAAGAGATATCCAGAAACTTGAGAAGACACAAAGGCGAGCCGCACGCTTCATATACATGTACGACGACTACCGCAGAACTAGCAGCGTTAGTGAAGTCCTCAGTGCCATAAACTCCCCCGTGGGAACCCCGGGACGTGAAGCAGTGCTTTTTACTGTGGTAAACAAGCTCTGTTTCACTGGTAAAATAGGACCCAGTCACTAATGCTTGGGGTGCGAGTCCTCTAAAATAGGCAACATGGGGTATAAACGATT